>NDXB01003238.1:3259-47489 GCA_002631895.1 Agapornis roseicollis | reverse complement strand
GTTGCATTCTTTTGATTCTCCTCCCCATCCCTCTGGGAGCAGAGGGAGGGCAAGAAAGGGGGGTTGAGTGGTGAACAAACTTTGTGACTGGGTTTAAACCATTACAGTATGGAAATGTAATGCACAGACTGCTTACTAAAACTCAGCTTCTGAAAGGTGTATAATCAATTAGCTCTAAATTATTTCAGTTGTAAAAGCCAATCACGTCTCAGAAAGCTAAACATTCCAAAGTTGAGGGTAATGCTGGAAATGTGGAAAATTCACTTAGGGTTTGTACTATTCAGGTTGCATTCCCCATGAGGAGGAAAAATTGATAAACTTTCTATTCCCATTCACACATTGGAGTACTCCAAAATACATTAGAATTATAATGAATAAAGAACTGGTTGANCTGGAAATGTGGAAAATTCACTTAGGGTTTGTACTATTCAGGTTGCATTCCCCATGAGGAGGAAAAATTGATAAACTTTCTATTCCCATTCACACATTGGAGTACTCCAAAATACATTAGAATTATAATGAATAAAGAACTGGTTGAATGGCCACACGCAAAGAGTTGTGGTCAATGGCTCAATGTCTGGCTGGAGGCCAGTGACAAGTGGTGTCCCTCAGGGATCGGTGTTGGGACTGGTCTTGTTTAACATCTTTGTCGCTGACATGGACAGTGCGATTGAGTGCACCCTCAGCAAGTTTGCAGATGACACCAAGCTGCGTGGTTGAGTGGATACGCTGGAGGGAAGGAATGCCATCCAGAGGGACCTTGACACACTTGTGAGGTGGGCTGATGCCAACTTCATGAAGTTTAATCATGCCAAGTGCAAGGTCCTACACCTGGGTGGGAGCAATCCCAGGCACAGCTACAGGTTGAGCAAAGAGGAGATTGAGAGTAGTCCTGTGGAGAAGGACTTGGAGGTATTGGCCGATGAGAACATGAACGTGAGCCGGCTGCAGTGTGTGCTTGCAGCCCAGAAAGCCAATTGTATGCTGGGCTGCATCAAAAGGAGCATGACCAGCAGGCCAAAGGAGGTGATCCTGCCCCTCTACTCTGCTCTCGTGTGACCTCACTTGGAGTACTGTGTGCAGTTCTGGTGTCCTCAACATAAAAAGGACATGGAGCTGTTGGAAAAAGTCCAGAGGAGGGCCATGAGGATGATCAGGGGACTGAAGTACCTCCCATATGAAGACAGGCTGAGAAAGTTGGTGCTGTTTAGCCTGGAGAAGAGAAGGCTGCGTTGAGACCTCCTAGCAGCCTTCCAGTATCTGAAGGCGACCTATAGGGATGCTGGGGAGGTACTCATCATTAGGGGCTGAAGTGACAGGACAAGGGATAACAGGTTAAAGAGGGGATTGGATTGGTTATAAGGAAGAAATTCTTTCCTGTGAGGGTGGTGAGGCACTGGAATGGGTTGCCCAGGGAGGCTGTGAATGCTCCATCCCTTTCAGTGTTCAAGGCCAGGTTGAACAAAGCCTTGCTTGGAATAGTTTACTGTGAGGTGTCCCTGCCTATGGCAGGGGGGTTGGAACTAGATGATCTTAAGGTTCTTTCCAACCCTAACTATTCTACGATTCTGTGATACTATGATGTTATAGGCAAATTTATAACCTGTCAGCTGAGCTACAGGAGTAGATAATACACATGCTTTTAATCCTTACAGAAGCAAAACTAGTATTAAATTTCAAGCAACCTTCAGGAGCCCATTTTATTTTCATTCATCCATGTGTATTGATCTTAGCTGATGAAACCTATGGATAGCTATATCAGATTCAAGGTCTGTTTAGCCATGTAATTTCTTAAAGTTTCCAATAGAAAATACAATATGATAGGGATAATAGGAGAAAAAAATGCAGATTTGCTCTTGTGCAGTTGTAGCCTCATATAGAAGTAGCATGGAAAGTGCTGTCTGTTGCAACTTTTATATATATTTTCATACCTGTGGTTCCATCATCAAGATGCACCAGGAAGGCAGATAGAGGGAAGGATGTATTCTATCAATTGCAAAGGTGACAAGCAATATTTTAGGTGTGTCTTTTCATTTTGCTTCTAGAAGTAAAATCTGCCTATGAAATCAAGAGTTTTCCTGTGACCTCCCATTTGATCAAGTCCTAAACCTGTAAGGTCACTAACCTTTTATAGATACAGAGGGTCTGTTGATAACGAAGGAAAAGCCATGCTACCACCATATCTCTTGTCCAGTTCAGATGGTTCTGCTTAATTTTCTTTGTTCATGTGTATTTTTGTTACATAAATGTATATAACAAATATGTTGTATTTGTTATAATAACAAATACATTTGTTATGTATGATAAACTGACAATATCCGTATGCTAACAATATATGTGGACAGCTGATATTACTCACTGCGGTCTGATGATAAAAAGGGTAAGAAATATGTGCAGTGCTTCTTGTGGCCTAGCACTTGCTCTGCTTCCTTTGTCTGAGTACGTAATCAGTCTGATGGGGAAACCTTTAAGGTCAGCCTCAACTAAATGCAATAGTTGACAGATCCAGGTAGGGTTTTTTTTAATTGCTGCTTTCACCTCTTTTTAATATAAAAAAGTGGTCCTTCCCTTTCTCAGCAAAATGAATGTTTGCTTGTATAGATGTCTTGCTTTCAGCTGAAAGATCTCTTTATTCACATTTCTCAATGCTGTTATTCAGCTGGTATGAGTCCTTCATTTGCATTATTGCATTTGCCTTCGCTAAAAAATTTGAGACCTCTGGTGGCCAAAATAATGTAACATCTAACATTCCTATGAATATTAACAACATTTTATCTAGGTATATTTCACAAATACTCATTTTAGACCAGCTGTGGGTTGAATATTTATTAAAAATGCTTTATCTTTTATATCTCCCATCTCAGAAGCATCAAGGCATTCTCATAAAAGTAGTTTTGTTTTTCATCCAAAAATATATATATTTAATAAAAGTTTAACTAATTTTTCATTGAAAAATCAGAAGACAGTACATTGAATTTCATTATATTTTCCATTTAAAAAGATCATAGCTCATGGCAATTCTATTTGATTTCTAGGCCCTATATTTAAAGTGATTGATTTCTTATGTATTTCTGTGTCTGAGTTTGTTGTCTGCCACATGGACATGGAATGTGATTTAGAAACTGGGCACAACTGCTAGTGTGCATATGCATCTGATAAAAGCAAACAAAATATCTTTATCAACAGAAGAGAAAAAAAACTGTCTTCTTGTTATTTAGTATTGTTTATAGTTAGTTTTTCTCCTGCATCTCAGTCTCAATTTATGTTTCAATAAGTTGAGAATGAATGAAATTGCACTGTAGATGGCTGGAAACAGACTGGAAAGCAAAGCAAAGCAAATGTTATCTTCACCTTGTTTTTAACTTTTGTGTTACTTTCATTGTTGATAGGAGTGGGAGTAGAGCACTTTCCTACCAAGGGAATGTATGATCATCTTAATATATAAGGTTAAAGTCCCAAACCATTTTTTTTTCTTTTTTGTCCTAAGTGCGTAATGAGCAGTTTTTAGATATTCTTAAAAATCTAAAAACTATGTCTAAAATAATGTCTGTGTAGAAACTGTTTCAGCTAGGGAAATAGTCTTACTTTTAGTTTGTTTTGTCTCCATAGTAATGACTTTCTACATCACTTCTTATGTTCAAAAGTATCATTAAAGCATTATTACCTCTATTTTGTCATTTTACGGAAAATTGGAGGGGAGATGAACTTTATGGAAAATACTTAGGATAATTAAAGAAGGACTCCAACCTGAATACCTTCTCCCACAGCAAAACACATGATACACTGCATTATAAAGAAAAATATGCATAACTCTAGAATTTGTTGAGAAGAGGTTCAGTCTGCTGGTAGGGGAGATCTGAACTGGCATGCCAGCTATGATGACTGCTCATTCTCTCCAAATGGTAAAAAACACAGTATATGCTACCCAGGATGAGCAGCAATTTCAACAGCAATAAGCTTTGTAGTAATGCCAAAAAAATCCCCACCCAAACTAGCCATGCACACTTACCACATTCAGAAAATTTGATCTCATCACCTAATAATGACTACCAACATCTTACACTTGTATCATGTGATTATTGTATTACAGAAGACAAGATTTTTACCTGATCAGCATTAAATCATACTTGGTAAATGGAGTGTTTACCTTTCCACTTTTAAAATCATATCCTTATAATCATATCTAAACCTTGAAAAAGCAGTGAGTTCTTGGTAGTATTTATTATAATTCCAAGTAGCGGTTATAATTTGTTTTCCTGAATAATAATAATAAAGTAGTACAAAGCAGGATTCACTTAAGGAGCAAAATGCTTAATAGTAAATCAGACTAGACACTATACACATTCAAATAGACACTATTCTCATCTTGAAGTATAATCTTTGAGTGTTAATCTAGACTACAGTACTGTAATTTTCTGTGCTCATGTTTGTGGCATATCATGACATGGACTCG
The DNA here is from genome assembly GCA_002631895.1 of Agapornis roseicollis. Lineage (NCBI taxonomy): Eukaryota > Metazoa > Chordata > Aves > Psittaciformes > Psittacidae > Agapornis > Agapornis roseicollis. The sequence goes on along the minus strand of NDXB01003238.1, from coordinate 43,036 downwards.
AGTTGATGAAGAGACTCAAATCCTAATCGAGACTCAAATCCAACTTTATTACAACCAAGCCCCTTTTTATCCCCTTGTTCTCTACTTTCCCAACCTGCACAAACATGCTATGTTCAATCTCATTTGTTCCTGTAAAAACCTGCAGGTAAGTAGTCCAATCACAATGCTGCAGACCCTCTCACAACCCCCACATCATCAGCTGAGACTCCCACCACAACTAAATCCTGGCCCATTCCAAGTCTTGCTTGTTTACCTTCCCTGTCCTTTAATGTTCCAATTTATCACCCCATGGTTCGTTAAGCATTAAGGCCTCAAAGCTCATTCCCAAACTGGTTTTCATGCAAATATTATCACCTTCACTCCCCACACATATTGTATGTACTTCCCAATATTTTTATTTAATGCATTTTTACTGTCTCTGAAATAAATAATTTTATGCTTTCTAGTGTTTTCATTGTAGCTGGCTTAATGATAGTATTGATTATACAACTGCTGTGCAATAAGCATGTGTTATAAACCGGTATTATATATGAATGGAGGAATAAGATATACACATTTTTCATCTATATATGTTAAATTAATGGAGTATCACAGAAAATAATTTATTTCATATTATTTGAATTTACAAGTAAATAATTTTCCTAGACAGAAGATGACAAGAGTTTGCCATTGACATCCCTTGATCCTGATTAAATCTATTAAGAAGCTGACTGTATCTCTAGTTTGAAATAGGTTAGTAGTATAGCACAAAGTAGCAAAGCTAGAAAGCTCTCCAGATAGCCATGTGTTTTGTAAGAAGTACCTTTCCAAACAGAATTTGGAGGACAGATTTTCTTGCATGTTTCTCTGGACTGAAATGTGCATTATTCAAGCAGATCTGATTTGCTGGAAGTAAGCATAATGGATCATTAGACTGCTCTACAGGCTTCAGTTAAAAATAAAAATAATAATAAAAAAATAATTGCTTTGTTTATGCATAGTATTCTAAGATACGTTTCATAATTCTTGTTAGTAGTACTATCACAGATTCAGACATTTTATGAGATGTGTGTGCTTGTAGTGGTTTTGGAACACAGCTGTTTGCATTACAGCTAAGAAGATAATACACTAATAAATTGCACATGCAACTGCTTATTCTTATTTCAACTGGGAAATGAAAATGTAATGAAATGGAATTCCATTTTGATAACATTGATTACCCTGTAGGCAGTTTAACTTTTGAAAACCATTTTTATAGCATGCTACGTCAAAGAGACAAACTTACCATGTATTATGTTTTGTTAGTAATCTCTCAAGTGGCTTCAATACACTAACCACTCTTTCAGCAATAGGTAATACTAAGTGATGTATTTTTAAATTCTGAGTGCAATATTAAGGAAAAGCCCATTTATTTTAGTATAAAAAAGTAGAGTTATATCCTGTAGTGATACTTTGGAGTAGCTGAATTCTAGGAGTACTTTTACCTAATGTGTTGCTGAAGAAGCACAAATTATTAGTATCTAAAATATATGCATTTCTTTCTAGAAGCTCCAGATCATTGTTCTGTAAGTTGTTCTGCTGGTTCTGGCTGGGCTAGAGTTAATTTTCTTCATGGTAGCTGGTATGAGGCTATGTTTTGGATTTGTGCAGGAAACAGTGTTAATAAAAGGGATGTTCCGGTGTCTGAAGGGTGCCTATAAGGATGTTAGGGAGGGACTGTTCATTAGGTACTGTAGTGACAGGACAAGGGGTAATGGGTTTAAACTTAAACAGGGGAATTTCAGGTTAGATATAAGGAAAAAGTTATTTTCTGTTGTCTTGGGTTCAGCAGTAGCAGTCATCTTTCTCCTTCTTGGTAGCTGGTGCAGTGCTGTGGTTTTGACTTTCAGCCTGGGAACAGCACTGATAGCACTGGTGTTTTTAGTTGCTGCTTAGTAAATGTTTACTCTGACCAAGGACTTTCTGAGTCTCATGATCTGCCGGAGAGGAGGGGAAGCCAGGAGGAAGCAGAGACAGGACACCTGACCCAAACTAGCCAAAGGGGGATTCCATACCACAGCACATCATGCCCAGTATATAAACTGAGGGCAGTTACCCGGAGGGATGAACACAAGATCACTGCTCAGGTCAGGCTGCGTATCAGTCGACAGGTGGTGGGCAGTTGTATTCTCTCCCCTTGTTATTTCCTTTATTATTGTTGGTAGCAGTAGTGATTTGTGTTATACCTTAGTTACTGGACTGTTATCTCAACCCATGGAATCACATTATTTCAATTGTCCTCCCCATCCCTCCAGGAGCTGGGGGAGGGAGAGGGGGGAAGTGAGCAAGCAGCAGCATGATTCTGGGCTACCGGCTGGGCTTAAACCATGACAGCTGTGAGTGTGGTGGGGCACTGGAATGGGTTGCCCAAGGATATTGTGAATGCACCATCTCTAGCAGCGTCAAGGCCAGGTTGGATGGTGTCTTGGGTGACATGGTTTAGTGCATGGTATCCCTGCCCATGGCAGGGGGTTTGGAACTAGATGATCTTAAGGTCTTTTCCAACCCTAAGTATTCTGTGGTACTATGGTTCTATGTCCTGGTTACTGCTGAGTACCGCTTATACAGAATCAAGGCCTTTTCTGCTCCTCACCCCACCCTACAGGAAGTAGGCTGGGGGTACACAAGAAGCTGGGAGGGGACTCAGCTGGGACAGCTGAACCCAGGTGACAAAAGGGGTATTACATACCATATGGCATTGCATTCAGCAAATAAAACTGGAGGAAGAAGAAGGAAGGGAGGACATTCAGACTGATGGCATTTGTCTTTGCAAGTAACTGTTACATGTGATGAAGCCCTGCTTTCCTGGAGGTGGCTGAACACCTGCCTGCCATGGGAAGCAGTGAATTAATTTGTTCTGTTTGTCTGTGTAGCTTTTGCTTTGCCTGTTGAACTGTCTTTATCTCAAACCATGAGTTTCCTCACTTTTACTCTTCTGGATCTTTCCCCATCTCATCAGGGGGAGTAAGGAAGCAGCTGTGCAGTGCTTATTTGCCAACTGGGGCTAAAACAAGACAGAAAGCTCTATTATCCTAAATCATCGCAAGTATTTAAAAGCAGTTATTGAAACATGGGCTGTCACTAGAAGTGATATATAATGAATAAGAATGTGACAGGTCTTTTTTCTCTTTGATTTCTCTCACATTTTCTGTTAATCCATTTTCTTTACCAAACTAACAACTTTTATGTGTGTAGATTAACAGAATCATAGTACTTATAATACATATATAGTACTTATAAGGCCACTTTCTTTTAGGTAGCTAAGCAATCATCAGCTCTTAAAAAAAAAAAGTTGAATCTAATTAGTATCAAGTTATTTGCTAGTGTCCCTTGATTTCCTGAATCATAACTATTCTTGCAGGACAAGGATGCTTTCTGACTGTTGAAGTGGTACTCAAGGGCTTTCCTTCCTCCTCCTCCTTGCTGCAGTTTCTATCCAAAGGAAATGTGAGTGCTCAGGCAGAGTACCTGGTGGCACACCAGTTCAGGTGATGCCTCACCAGTCTGGCACGTGCAGGAGACCAGATACTGAGCACCGTGAATGCACTTACCAGTAGGAAGTCCTTTCATTTTAGGGACTTGTTGTACTGTTATGTCTTGTGCAATATCTTTTCCTTCTGCAAAATGGGGGAGATATACATACGATGCTTTGTATATTGTGGTGTTTAAAGACTTTAAAGTGTTTGACCTTCATGATTATTATGATAGTCTTATCAAGTACTATATTTGATATTATGTTCCAGTATGCAGTCGTTTCTTGTATAAGGTTATGGTAATTGTTAAGCAGTCTGAAACTATGAACTTTATTGTTTTGAAATACAATTACTATTTGTTAACCAAAATTAATTTTCTCAATAGAATTCTTACTTACATTTTTTAATAATTCAAAATGCAAGTCTTCTGAGATTTGTCTTAGACTAGAATGAAATTCACAAAATGACTGAAATCTAGACTAGTACAGAGAAATAAACACACAAATCGAGAAGGGCTTTGAGATTTTGAAAGCAAACTTCTGACTAAACCAGTTTTTCCTCAAAGGTATATATTTTAAGTAAATTTTAATATGGCTTTAATAAATTTTGCATTCAGTTAATGTCCTTTAGTTGTATACCTTTTAAATATCTCAAAATGAAGTAAAATTTTTTAAAAAAAAAGATAAATTGACCTTGTGATTTACTTATGTGTTCCTGCCACTGGAAAGACATACAACAGCCTTTTCAACTCACCAGAGGTTTGGTTAGTTGAAATGCCTAGATCTGACTGGGTTTCAAAAAATTAAGTTTTCATATAACAAATAAATACATATTTAAAAGCTTTTAAATAAGATATCTTTACGTGTGTCAGTGCAACAAAACAGAGTATCCTTCACAATTGTATTGCTAGCATGCATCGCTAGCTAAATGCCGACATCTTAAACAAAAATTTAGGGTGTGCCTGGGGGCAATAGTACAAGGAATATAACTGCTGACCTATGGAAAATGTTTAGAGGATAATGGATTCATTCAATAAGACAGCTATGTGTGAATATATATTGTGATTACATTTATCCCGATGGACAATTAGGCTGTGATACTTTTTATTAATGAGCAACCTGGAATATTTGTGAGGTGTAGTATTTAGCCTATGGCTAACATTAGCTTGTCTGAAATATAGAATCACAGAATCATAGAATAGTTAGGGTTGGAAAGGACCTTAAGATCATCTAGTTCCAACCCCCCTGCCATAAGCAGGGACACCTCACACTAAACCATGTCACCCAGGACTTCATCCAACCTGGCCTTGAACACTGCCAGGGATGGAGCACTCGCAGCCTGCCTGGGCAACCCATTCCAGCATCTCACCACTCTCACAGGAAAGAATTTCTTCCTTTTATCCAATCTAAACCTCTCCTGTTTAAGTTTGAACCCATTACCCCTTGTCCTGTCACTCTAGTCCCTAATGAAAAGTCCCTCCCCAGCATCCCTATAGGCCCCCTTCAGATACTGGAAGGCTGATATCAGCTCTCCATGCAGTCTTCTCTTCCCCAGGCTGAACAGCCCCAACTCTCTGTCTGTCTTCATATGGGAGATGCTCCAATCCCCTGATCATACTCATGGCCCTCCTCTGGTCTTGTTCCAGCCCTTGTTCCTGCAGCTCCATGTCCTTTTTATGTTGAGGACACCAGAACTGCACACAGTACTCCAGGTGAGGTCTCACAAGAGCAGAGTAGAAGGGCAGGATCACCTCCTTTGACCTACTGGTCATGCTCCTTTTGATGCAGCCCAGGATATGGTTGGCTTTCTGGGCTGCAAGCGCAATAGTCCCTATCTGTCTTTACAGAAATTTAGTGTTTTCCAAAACAAAGATACCCATATGTCTAGTCCATTTGAGATACAGTTCAGTTGTACAAAGAGTTGGAGAAAATACCATTTTAGACTTTTACAACAGAATAAACTTGTCTAGCTTCAAGAAACTTTGGCATCACAAATGTTTTTAGTATTCCCATTCATTTTCTCCTTATATTCATGAATTATAAAGAATGAGAAATTTTTCATGGTATAAATATAAGTTCATTTGAAAGTAAGAGAAACTGTTTTTTTGATTTTATAGCTGATTTGGTAAATGTAAACTGCTATGGCAGTTACTCATCCAAAATCAGTTATCACAGCTTTTATTATTATATATTTTGATAATGTGCATTTGCATATTAAGCTGAAAATTTCCACATTATGGAAGCAAATGTTTTTTTACAAACCTATAAGCCAAATTGGTGAACTGAAATAACAGACAGGGATTTCTTCATCCATAATGCTTTCCCCATAATTTTTACCCATATAGAATTATGTGTCATTCCACAGGTACATTAGAAATGTGATTAGGGATCAGTGATTTTCGAAAATTGTAACATAATTATTCCATTAATTCTTGCAATTTGCCTTACAGCTGGTTGTGCTATAAGCAGTTCATTGCTTTTCAACACTATTTTCAGAATTAAAGTTTTGCTTTCACTTAATAAAATAAAATATAAAATAAAATAAAAAAATTCAAAAACAGCTTAACAGGAAAAAACACTGAAGAGTAAGGATAAGGCCAGTAAATTAAAAGACGTAGTAAATTTGACAGAGTTTTGATATCTACAGGCTTCTTTTATTGCACTATTGGATGCAATTCCATAGGTTTGTTTAATTTCAAGATTACTTTAGAGTTTTGGAGCTTTCGGACAATTTTCATAGAATATGAAATAAACTGTGATATGTCTGTTCATCTTTTTTGTTTATTGGTTGTTTTGTTTGTTTGTTTTCTTATTCTGCTGTTCATGTTTGCAGTAGAACTGAATAAAAAATACCATTTTCTGGTGTGCTGATTTGTTAGTTATTATGGAATAGTTTATGTTATCTTTTTTTGATATTGGCAAAAAACCTGCAGTTTAAGCTGAATGGCCACTTCAAGATCTCAGAATTTAAGTGCATTCTAAGTTCTTGTGCTGACTTTCATGCAACACTGGAATAGATGGGTTTGAGTTTAAATTCTATCCTGATATGCAATAGTGAAATACTGATTTAACAATATTTTATAATACAAATTACAGGGCTAACAGAAAGCCAAGTATTTTATAAAAGCCTCATGTATTCAATATGTTTTAGATATTCTATGTATGCTGATGATATTCTTATACAACATATTGCAGATGAAATATTCACTTCCTTGATTTCAGGAGCTGATGCTGTGGAGGCCCAGAGTAAGAGATTTGAAGTGAGGGCAACTGAAAGTGGAAAACTATTGTTTTCTGCGGATGAAGAAGAGATTGTTATTGGTGCTGACAGGCTGAAAGTAACAGGTATGATTATAATAATAAAGTTTCTAATCTATCAGTCTTCTAAACGATTTTCATCCACTGGAGAGGAAGTCTTCTCATCATCAGTGACTTATTGACCAGCCAAAAGATACTGCATACTCCAAAAATCAGCTTCTCTAAGGGCAGACTTGAATTTAAGCTCTGCAGGGCCAGCAGTGGTGCAAATCACCCTTATCACACTGATTTGGCTTTTATATGTTACCATTAATAATTGTTTTGTGGTACATGTACTATTTGTTTAGGTCATGCCCCTTCACAATGGAAAAGGGGGTCATATACTATGAACTTTTTTTCTGTAAAAATAATATCAAGTCTGCCTTCCATGTGAATTAAGGTTATGTACTCTGCTTTACTTTAGAAGCTCAGCTGAACAGGAAGTAGAACACTTAGACCTTTTCTCAATAAAATAGAAAAAATTACTGGCATTTTATTATAAACATTAAATATATATCAGTAACTCATTTGATATTAGAAGTGTGTTAGCTTATAAAAAAATAATTGGTTATCTAATTCTGTTTTAGATAAATGCTTAAACTTTGACTGCTTAATAAAGGCCTATCTGAACTTAGGTTGGATTTGAGCTCTCCTTTCATAATCTAGAATAAGACAGAAAACTTGAACCGCTTCATCAGTAAGGGTTGTTTAGCTTAGATCAGTCTATATCTGGGGATGTCTCTGTACTGAGTTTGAAATCAGCCTATTAGTTTGAAAATTCAATTGTACAGAAAATATAAGATGGTTCTGGTTTGTGATGTTACCCCTTTCTGGTCTGTAAAAATAAGAAATGGATTATTAGCAACTTTAAGTCTCTTTAAAAAAAAATAGAAATAGGTACTCCTACTTTTATGTAGAACTAGATATATCATGTAATGCTAGATACAGCATTAAAATATATCCAGGGAGTCCAGAGTCATGCTATGACTGAAATTTCTTCATAAACCTCAAGATTGATGCTTGCCAGTATATATGGTATAATTTTTCTTCTGATTTCATTCCTATCTGACCTTTGTATGTCTCCTCTAGCTGAGCAATCTGTTTTAGTACTGCTAAATTAAAAGAAAAAGCAGTTGAATGATGTTGCAATATGCAGTATAATACACTGAATTGTGCTGGGTTACCAAACTTGGGGTTAGGAAGGGAAAGGTCAGTGTTTGTTCAGTCAGCAGGAATGCCTCAGAGATAGTACTTGTACAAGAATTTTACCACAGTAAAACGGAAGAAAATAACAGAATAACACAAGAAATAAAAATAATAATAATAAAAAAATAGAATCAAATATGTTCAGGTTAGACATAAGAAAGACGTTCTTTATTGTGAGGTAGTGAAGCACTAGAACAGGTTGCCCAAAGAAGTGGTAAATACTCCATCCCTGGCAGTGTTCAGGGCCAGGCTGGACAGAGCCTTGGATGACATAATCTAGCGTGAGCTATCTCTACCTGTGGCAGAGGGGTTGGAACTAGATGATCTTAAAGTCTTTTCCATCCTTAACCACTCTATGATTCTATGATTACATATGGAATCCTTCTAAGGTTCAAACTTGGTCAGAATATTTAATACTGAGATCAGAATATTAAATACTTAACAAAGGTAATCTTAAACATACAATTGACATAGGATATTTCAAAGTGTTTATCATAAGTTAAAAATTAAACCATCTTACAAATAGCATTAAGGATTACATCTGCTGGTAAGAAATGTAATCATAAGTTGTAGGTGTCATAGTAATTTTTTTTATTTGACTTCAGAAGTGAAGCATTGTTCAAATGTCTTTAACTTCAGAGTTGTGTGAGTTCCCACAGTGCCTGTTAATATCAGTGGTAGAGAAAGAAGCACAACTAGTGAAAATTTATTCAGTGATGCTTAGCACGGGATATAAGATTGTTCCTTGTGAAAAGAACAGGATTTTCTCCTGAGTTCTAGAAATAAAGTTGTCTGTATGTGCATTTATAGTAAGCTTTCCCATGCAAATTAAATGAAAAACATAAACCAACCAACCAAAAAAGGATTAAAAAAAAAAAAGTAAAAGCTAGGAAGGCCTAGTGCTGCTTTGATACATTCATCTGAGTTGAAGGAGTTACTGTATACCTGTTGAGTCCTACCAGAGAATTTCACTACTAGAATTGTTTGGATAAGTAATTGATTTTTCTTCTATGGTTAAAATGAAAAATAAGAGTGAGGCTTGAATTTTCAAAGATATTCTTTCATTGAACTAGAAAAATCCTTTTATAGAGTTAAAAACATTGACTTGAATTGCTTGCACAAGCACACACAAAACAAAGATATAAGCAGCATTTAAATATTGCAAAGAAACTGCATATTGTAGGATTTGTCAGGCTCCAAGTGTTGTCATTTAGGTCATGAAGTAAAATACAAAGTGTGCTCCATTAAACAGCTTAATATCCAATATTCAGGCAGTTTCTTTAGAAAAATATGTCAAGGTGTTTTGAAATTGTAATTTGAAAGAGTAATTTACTTTTAAAAATCAGTTGAAAATTATTTTTGTCTTTTATGTTTATTCAAAAGTAATTTAATGAAGTTGGGATCATTCTTTCTGATCTCTGGATAATCATCCTGTCTTGAAATCAGATTTCATTACTTATTTCTTATAATGAGGCTAAAAAAGGCTAGTTTTAATTTTATGCTTTAAATCCCTAAGGCCTGTTTTAGGTTAACCATTCCATCAACTTGTTATAGAATTAAAATTTTACCCTACAGAATGAAGGGAAAATATTCTATTTCTAAATGAGTATTTTTGAAGGGTTTAGAGAAAATAACCTTGTATCCCAATTTCTACAACCCTAAAAGGCTTTTTACAGTGTAAGTACTAATCTGCAGCCAAATAATAAATCTGTAATGAGATGTCTATGCTTTACTTTTGTCTTCAGTCTAAAGCTGAAATTATTTAACACAGATTTCCTAATGAATACTAAAAGTTGTATGAGCCATGCAGTCTCAAAAAAGTTGTTTTGTTGGTTTTTTTTTTTTTACATCTCATAGGGGTTAAACAAAAGAAATCTATATAATTCTATCTTCATAGAAAAATAAAATAACAAAATCTTTTTCATATAGTAGCTCTGAATTGTGTCCCAAGATTGTTTGATGCCTTTAAATTCTTCAGCAAAAACATACTCTGTGAGTTGCATCAATCAAATTGTATTAAAGATGACATGATATGAGTGATGAAACCTGTCAAGACATTATAATGTCAAACATCAAACAGAATTATTTTTTTAGTGTATTTTTCTCAAGCCTGTGTTTTGGTAATCATGGTGACTTAGGCTCATGTAGGAAAGGAGTTAAGTAAGAAAAGCGAAAATAACAATATTATTTGGAGGTGAAATTCCCACATACAGTTATTGAAGTGTGATACTACAATGAAAACCTGATTTTGTTGTCTTGCTTAGCTGTGACTACTGTCACTTTGGAAACACTTCATTGTGAATGGGTCCAATAAATGATTCATTTTGGTAATTAATTTTCTGTAGCATGCCCTTGTATGAGCATTTATAAACCACTGTGGCAGTGTGGAATTTATGTATTTTGTGATTTTTTCCTGAATTCAGAATGCTTTTGTAATGCACAGCTTTAACAAGCAATCTATCATAAGGCAGTGTAAGAAATACTTGATTAATAAAAACTTGAAAGATTAGGTAGGTTTACAGCTTCTCATTGACTATTTATGTATCATGGAATTGCAATTGTAATAAGGCTTGCATGTGTTTTCTTGTAGTAGAAACAAAAAGAAGACACATGAAAACTTTGCAGACCTTGACTTCCTATGAGCCTTCTTCCTTGTCAAATAGAAAATTTGTGCAGAAAGATGGGAGTCAGAGAAGGACAGAAGATAGCATACTTCAGTTTTAATGGAAACTTTCCCTGATTAATTGCAGGACATGTGTAGGTCAAATCTACTTCGACACCGGAACAGTGTCAGGGAAGAATCAGTAAAGGGCTGCAAGTATCTTTTTCATTACACTAAAGTATATGCTTATAGAGGGTTCAGCATGGCTTTGATAAAGCCATTAACTACGCTTGATGAAAGATGAGAGCCTTGATGTATCAAAGAAACTTAAGAAGATACCTACATGCTTATATTCTAATAATATTCTAATATCCAGAATTAATATGCAGAGGAGTGCATCAGTATCACAGTTTTGATTTTAATATTATTCTGTAGGACTGTGAGTCTTCAGGTAATTGAAATATAGAAAAGTCTTCCAGAGTAGTTAAAAGGAAACGATAATGTAGAAATATAGCTTATGGTTATAAAAAGGAAATATGACAGCAATATGAGGAAATATATGTGAATTGCAAATAAGGTAGGAAAAGTAGAAATAAAATATTTATAACAAGCACTGAAATGTAGAAAAATAAATTATTATTTGATGTATGTTATTACAGCAGGCATATATGTAGTGCCTTTAGAGAATGAATAGGGATTTTGATATGAATGGGAAAGAAGGTCTTAGATTTGCCATGTTCAGTTGGTGTATTGTCATTTAGGACAGATGGAGTTTGGAGAGTGAAGTGGCACAAGATGAAAGCAAGCAATCACTTTAAGCTGTCTTATGCAGCCAAATTATGTGACCACAGTAAAACTGCTGTATTTGATGTTCTAGTAAAAAGTTAAACCTTTAAGTAGATATGCCAGACTCTCAGTACCCTGAACACTGAGTATTCTTTTATTATCATCTGTCAGTAACAAAAATATATTATATATGTTTCCTCAGAAATTACTACATTAATATTTACCCCAAAATGTTCTGGATTAATAGGGTTTCTGATAAGTTTATTTAGATCTCAGGGAAGCACTTAATGTCCACACTGATTTGTAGGAGAGCTCTGGTTGAAAGATAATCTTATTGCAGGAGTCTAACCACTTGGCAACAGAGCAACCTGTCAGAGCATTATGCTGGAGGTACAGCTATAGAGCTGATTACAAGCACGTATATGTGAACTCCCAGCTGCCTATGAACTCAGTCTTATTGACAGGGTAAAACTAGTGATACTAAATAAATAAACTTTTTATTCAGGACATTGCATATATAGATTTATATCTTCTAGTTAAGGGTAGAATGAATACAGCCAGCTCAGATGACAAGCAGTGTGTACTTCCATCAGCCTACAGGTGACTGTGTAGATTGTTGGAGAATTACATTGACTTAAGGATAATAACTGTTTGCAGAAGAAAGATACTGACTTTTTGGCACTTGAACAAAACCATGCCAAGGAACAGAATGGTTGGTCTCAGGGGAGTATGTAAAGGGAAGGAAGCTTGATAAATGAAGTTTTCTTGAAAATGGAATATACCCAAAAGCAGGCAAGTGTACAAGCAGTTCTGCCAGCCCAGGAAAATATGTTCAATGTCTTACAGTCATTCCACAGAAAAAATACTCAACAAGGTTGTTTCTATAGACAAAGACACAAAAGGAGCCAGCATATAGTCAGGCAAGAGAAAGGAAAAGGAAGGGGAAAAAAAAATCAAATCCCAAACCAAAAATAATATTTTTTTGATGGTCAGGTAAGGAAAATCATCCTCTATGAAAGTCAGCCTTTCTATGATCCGTGCTTTCTGAATGCCTCTCCTTCCATATTCAACATTTCCAACCCCCCCCCTTTTTTTTTTGAAAAATTATAAGAGAAGACATTTTAATCCTTTCCTCTCCTTCTGGGATGTAGTCTATTTTACTCCATTAAATAAGACTTATGTTTTTGAGCTCATCCTTTACGTGTCTGAGCTTTTACTTTGCAGAACACAGGCAGCAGCTTCCCAAACTTATGGAAGAGACTGTTGGCTCTGTTCTAGTACAAGGCACTGTTGATCCAGAGACTGATTCTAACTTCCAGACTCAATCTGCTTTTCAGTTTAAAACTTTGATTAAGTTTTGGATATTTGTGACCAATGTAAGAATTAATATTTTTAGGAAAATCTGCCAATATTGGCATCATATTCCACATTCTCAGTTAAAGGACTGCATAGAGTCCAGAGATTCAGTTTGAAGCAGTTGAAATGTCTGAATTGGATGATACCGGGCAAATCCACATGGCCTATGTAAAGGTCAAAGCCCAGTAGAAAATTGCCGCACTATTAGTAAACTGAGATAACTTAAATGAAATCAAACCAGCTTGTTTAGAAAACAGACATTAAGCAGGATACAGGAACTGGGTATGAAATGTGTTCAGATTTTGTAATAAAATTCTAACTCTTAAAACCTGAGCTAAGCCTGACACATGCCCTCAGGCACTGGTAGTTTTGAGAATACACAATTACACCAGTCAGACCCATCTCTATTTTTAAGATGTAGGTACCCATAGGAGGGAAAGGTGAATCATAAAGGAGTTCCAGCATTCCCATTTTCTCTTTTTTTGCCTTAAAGTACTTTCTTGTGATTTATTTCTGCCTGGAAACAAAATTCTATTGTTGGAGATAAGGGTCAAGCTGTAAGGCACTATAGGATTTTGCTTCCATGAAAAGAGTATTTGGCTCCAAATACTTGTCCTATAATGACAATACTATAGGTTAAAAATATCCTGTTTTGTCCTGGAATAGTGTTCTCATTAGGTGCTAGATGATGAGATCATTTGGATTTTACTTTGTAAAGCCCTCAGAATATGAGGAATACTATTAATTTTTTAGGAAATATTGCAGGCATCTGACTTTTAAAAAAAAATTTATACAGATGTACCTCTTACTGTTTGCCATATAATAGATGTCAGAACTGCACCTTATTTCCTCTTGATCTGTGTGAAACCACTACAAAGTGGGTTTTTCATTTGTGTCCCATCTTACAGCAAAATTTTTACCCTAACCAACTTTCAGTACAATCTAACTTATTTAGTAGCCATAAACTGTGTGGTGAGGTTAGACAACAATATGTCATGACATACATCATATTTCATAACTTCTGGAAACCAACAGCAAGATCTTGACTCTAAATTTAGGCAGAAAGTAGCAGAAAGAATAGATAACAGAAGTCCTCACAGGGTTGAGCTGTTTTAGTCCATGGCAGCCACAGTTTGAAACAAACCTTTACTCAGAGGAAAAGTTAGCAGATTTCTATGAGTAACATTTTGGACTTCACTGTTATCTGTAAAGCTAGTTATAAAGCAAGTATGCAGTCAAAGCTGTGAAAAACATTGATTCAAATAATTTCTACTCTGCAATACCTCTCCAAGCTTATTCATATCATACTCCTATAAGCTAGGAGTAATTTCACCCACAGGAAGCAACTCCAGGAAAAAGATTGCATCACCCACAAAAACATGGCCTGCAGTCTTTAGCCCAGATTGTATATTTAAATTTCTATCCTCATTGTGGCTAATGATGAGTTTAGATTTCAGAATGTCTGACAGCATTGCATTTAGCACACCAAGATCTAGAGCCATTATTTTGGCTCTAGAAAAATATCATCAATGTATATAAGCCTTTTTGTTTGAACTAAAAGTATATAACCGTGTGGTTTTGCTAAAGGTTCAGAAAGAACAGAAGTGTGTTTCTGTGTGTAAAAGTTAAGAAGTGTAGATAAATGGATAAGAATTCAGAATGGGTAGTATAAATTCCAGAAAAAAAGAGTGGCAAAAATCAACGTATAATTTGTAAAATGAACTAAATTATATATGGTAACAATCATCTCATAAAAAGAGAATGAAGACAGAAACCTCAATATCCAGGCAGAAATGGATGCAGCTGAAGAATATATAATTGCTCTGACATTCAAAATGGACATGGATTTATACTTCATTGATGCTAATAAAAGGGAAAAGAACCTGTGTGGTGATGTTGATCACCAAACCAAGACAACTATACAGATTAAGCTTTTTACAAACAAAAAGAATCATCTAATGCATAGGTCCTGGTGTCAGCATTTTAGAATGCCTCTTATTTCTTTTAACTATGGAGACTGACAGGGATGGGAAAATAGGTCAAGATTAAGACTGCACAAAAGATTTATAGATTATATAGATGACACAGTATTAGAAAAGTAACATTAAGGAGTGTTGCTGATCAGTGGGAAGGAACTTGAGAGTGGGAAGGTGAAGGGGATCTGAGGGAGGGCAATCACCATGTAGTGAGAATATGCTGTGTTTGAAAGTTACCAGAGAAGACAGCAGCAAACCAAATCAAATGGATGTCCAGAGGTCTGTTTTAAAAACTCAGAGAATTCATAAGTTATATTCACAGGAGTCCTCAGAAAAAAAGTCAGGAATGATTTTGGATCAGAAGCTGAATAGCATTATGTGATTGGAAGAAAGTCAAATATGAAGTTAGAATCTGTAAACAGGAGTAGTGCCTGCAGATCTTCTGATCTGTTTAACACCTCTCCAAACTGCTTACTGCAGATTAGTGTACCATTGTTCAATAAACAACTGGATAGAATAAAGAGCCATGAGATTGATTAATTGTGCAGAACCATGATCTCTTCAGGAAAAGAGAAAAAGTTGATGCTGTTTAGCTTGAAATAAAAATATCAAAGGGAATACGCTATCAGTCTTGAGGTCTTGAGAAACAGCCTGTCAAAAAATAAGGGATGCTCTCTATCGGTTTGGAAAAAATCAAAACCAAAGCCAAGACTTTTTAATGCAAAGTATAGGGAAAAATTAAAATAGTTTGGCTGCAGAGAATGTAGAATTTCCTTCATTTTCTTTACAGAACAAGTTATACCAGCATCTGTTGAAAATAAACTGGTTGACCTTGATTTGTGTTTTGAACACAGGAATGAGTCTTATAGGAGATTGAATGTTTTCTTTTATCTCTAGTCACAAGCCAACTAATGTAAATTCAATAAAATTTGTTGTTTCTAACCATAATAGTAATGTCCTACTCATTGCAGTTGTCTCTGCTGTAGGTAGGCACACATTTAGTAAGTTTCTGCTTGCTTAAAAGAAGCCTTCTCTGTATTAATTTTATTTTAAATGTCATAAGCAGATTTATTATTTACATTGAATTGTTTATTTTGAAAATAGTTTTAAATGCTTTGTATTATTATTATTATTATATTTTAATACTTTATGAATAATATTTTGGGCCTTTTTTACTTTTATTTATCAGAACAATGAGTCACTAAAGGAACCCCACCTGGCACTTGAATTTAGACCAGAAAGCATAAAAAGTTCCTTTCCATAAAAATGAGAATAAGTTTGTGGTAGAATAATTTTATATTCATCAACCTTACGCGCACAATATTTATTAAGACCTTATAGAAAATATGAAATTTATATATTATATGAGGTTTTGACTTAGGATTTATTTCTAGTAGTTTTATTTCTATACTTTAAGAAGTTTGGGGATTTTTTTAGCTATAATATGGTATTTAGTAAGAAAAAAGAGGCAGGTAGCATGACCAAAACCATGATATCAATACATTAGCACTTCTTACTAACCACTCAGGACACCTATCAGTTACAAAACTCATTTTCACTTTTGCGTTAAAATGTTTCTGTTCAAGCTAAGTGTAAACTTTTTTTTTTCTCTTTTACAAAGTAAAACAATAGCAAATAATTTTATTCCTGTCTTAAGATTTTCCTTTTCATTTAGCAGAAAACCACTGGAAGTGTCTCTGTAAATCCTGAGTAAGTCATAGCATAATGGGACATTATGAAAGAGGTGGAATATCCTTTTGCTATAGAAGGAATGTGTCATGGTTTAACCAAAACCAGGACAAAATGTTTCTGAGGTCCAGCCTTGGAACTTTTAGAGCCACTGAACCACCACCTACTTTCTTAGCTTTTTCTGCTGCCTTTCAGGATATGCTTTCAGAGACAGCACATACGCTTAATACCTTTGCTCTGGCTTGTTCCAGGGAAGTCCTTCAGAGTTCTTATTCCTTTCATACAGTCAATCAGTAATGAGTTGACCATTTCTGTCAACCAATGACTGGTCAACAGCTTTATTTCTTTACTTTGTGGACATATATATATTTTTTTCTTCCTTGCAGACCTGTCATTAAGACGAGCACAAGTCTTTTGAATAGAGCAGAACTTCATTGTGTACTCCTAGTCAAAACTTTTCCATCTACCAGCCAAACAATTTTTCCAAGCAGCCACTTCTCCAGGGGGAAACTTACTTTATCTGAGATCTCATGATCAGACAAGAATCTCATATAAGCCTAACCAAGATGTTGTAGTTGGATACAGAACAGGTTTTCCCCTTACTTGAAATCTAACAAAACACAACCTAGCATCAGTGGTCTTGGAACTGTTAATTGCATTGGTATAGACCCTAAATTCTGACTGAATTTACTGCGACTCTCAGCACCTATATGATACTGTGCTTATTCCTGGCTTAGAAACATAACCTCCATTTAATTTCTTTTCCTACTTTTGTCCTCTGTTGTAAGCTATCCCCAAAGCTTTTCAAACGGACTTCCCAAATCAGAGCTTGCATCCTTCTTGGGAAATCTCTCTTAATTTCTTCAAACCTCAACTAGTCTCTTTTTTTAAGGAATTCATGTCTTTCTTTCTCTTACCTCTTTGTTAAACTTTAATTCCTAAATTTGAAATTGTCATCATCATAGAATGGTTTGGTTTGGAAAAGACCTTCAAGATCATCTAGTTCCAACTTGCCACCATGGGCAGGGACACTTTGCACTAGATCAAGTGGCTCAAAGCCTTGTCCAACCTGGCCTTGAACACTTCCAGGGCTGTGGTATCCACAACTTCCCTGTGCAACCTGTTCCTGTGTCTCACACCCTCATAGTGAAGAATTCTCACTGAAGTGAATATTCATACCATAAATGTTACTGTTTTGTTATATGAATGACACTTGCATTGATTCTGTCATATTAATATCAGTAATGTGTATAGTGGGATGTGTTTAACTGTTCCTACTTAGAAAGCATTAGGGTTCATTTTTATGGTAGCTATTCTTTATTAAATACCATGATTTTCATTGAGGCTGTTAGATAGCAGATTTGTAAAACATATGAAGCATACTGTGTGAGCATGCTTAGAAAAATACTATGGTAGCATACATCTAAGCACACAATCATGCACACACAATGCCTTTCGGTTCTTCCAGGCAGACTTATGCCTTTACAAATGCCAAACTGTCTTTCAGATCAAGTGGAGTCCTTGCCCTTAAGTCGTCTTATCACTCTAAACCAATCTGATACATAAAGCATGATAGAAGTGACAGCAAGTTCTATAGGTTACACACATTACAGTGTAACTAGGAATGGTGCTTTTACATGTCTTTTTTCTGCATCACTTTCTTCAAAGCAAGTATGTTGTGGTGGTCAGAGGTCTAGGTCAGAGATCTATACACAGCAGCATGTAAAGCTTTTAAGTACCTGGATATCATGCTAAGACACAAGATGTATCCAAGATCAACAAAGCAAAAGACTGGCAGTAGCTGAATGCTAGGTTCAATTTGAAAAATTCCTTCCCTGATTCACTATCAAAAGCATGAGGTAGGATTAGTAGTTCTATCTGAAAGTCTTTTCTCATTAAACATTAAAGGGAGGTACCTTTTTAAAAAATGACTTCTTTTCATATCAAACAAACCCGTTGTATTATTTTTGCTGGTTTTATCCTGGCAGCATTACTAAATGATGGACTACTTTTTTAATCTGTTTCTATACTCTTAATCTGGAGTGTAGAAAACAGAATAGATAAAGCGTATTGTGCAGAAAGAGTATTTATCAACAAGTTTGTTTCATGTTTTAGCTGTCAGGACTTTTCAGGCTTTTTATAGTAGGAGTTTTTTTTTTGGTGGGTTTTTTTTTTTTTTCTGGCATCCATTTAGGATGAAAGCAGAAGACCAATTAGAGTTTCTGAATTTGAATTCTGAATGAGAATACTTTTTTTTCCCCTTCATGACAGCAAAACTAACAGTAACTCAAAACTGTTTCATTTTGACAAAGTATTCATGTGAAATATTAGTACAGATATTAAAAGGAACTTCTAATACAAAGAAGGAAAGAGGCAAAGTGAGTCTCTTGATGAAAAAAACTGAATATATTACTTACAGTGATGTCTGGAGGCCAGAGGGAGACAAAAGGACAAGGAAGGTTGAATTTAAAAGAAATAAATTCCTTTGGATAGTTTAAGAATATAAGAATAGTTGGGTCTCAGTGAAAGCTGAAAGGCTGGATTGGTAAGTATTGTGACACTTTATTAACTGTAGAATACAGAGAAATACCTCTTATAGTTGACCTGAAGAAAAAGCAGAATAACTAAGTTTTCCTTCTTATTTATTAACCTATCTCAAAACCGGTAAGGTATTTTGTTCACAGCTGGACATAGGAAATATATTCTTCCTGTACACATAGCTGAAAAATGGTAAAGTAAAATAATTAATTTCTTGATGACCATCAAATTGTACCACATTCTGTTCCTTAGACTGGACAATCCTAATGCCTAGTGTTTAGTATTCTATCCTGAAAGTGCCTGAACCTAACGTAGTGTAAGAGGATGTGAACAACCAGTTTCTTTGGCAACTGCCTACACAGAGTTTCATGCAGAAGTAAAGCCTGCTTTACTTATTTTAACCAGATATGCCTTGGTATGTAGCAAAGCAGTGAAAAGTGCTTAAACCTTAAAAGCCTTAGGGTGAATGTATGATAGGTTATTTCAGCAGTGGCAAGAGTGTGATTTTTGAGTCTCTCCTGAATCACAAACAGTAAAAGAGCAAAGACCAGACTAGTGTTAGGCCACAAGATTCACAACAGAGCTGTCTGTTATGGGGTTTACCAGATAATTTGAATTGTGCTTGTAATCTGAGTTCTGGTACAGCTCCTCGGTGACATAGAAGGGAGTATTGAGACGGGCATTGATTAATTGCCCTGTGACCAGCTCAGTCCCATCTTGAAAATGGAGTGGTAGATCTAGCAGTAAATTATTGCCATAAACCCTCTTCCTACAACCTTTGCAAGGTATGTGACAACTCTTTTGCGGTTCTTGCCTACAAAAATGGCAAAGGTCTTTGGCAAAATGAGTATTTCAGCCAACTTTAGCATATTGCAGTATGCTTTTATATCTTGTCCTCTCCTGCAGAAAATATGCTGCCTTTACTGATTAATATAGATCACATGTAGGCATGCGTTTGCTAACATGACCATTGGTGATTTACAGTCATTGTGGTTAGCTGATTTCCAATACACCTGATTCCATTTTGTTGCTAATTTAAAAGGCTGGCTTCACTGCTATGCTGACTTGAAGGTGAGACTATTAAGTGATAAAATTACTGTTGCACATTCACTTTCTCACAGCTGCAAAATTTCCATTTAAAACTATGGTAAAGACTTATCTAAGTTAAGTCATTAGCCCTTTTCCATTGCAGTACTGCCAGGTTTGAATGTGCTGTATTCATCTGGGTAATTTCCTTCTAGAGAAAAAACCAGAACATTAATAAAGGGTGGGAATAAAAAGGCAGTCATAATAGGTTATAATCAAGATAACTAGTGATAATATAAAATAGAAACCTTTTAACAGCCTTGTGAGGAACTGATATTATAGCTTCATTTTATTTCTCATATCTGAAAAAAAAGAAAAAAGACTTTCAATAATTGGAGATATTAACATTTTTGTCTAATAGGCACCAAAATGAATTATATCAACATATATGTTTCAGCACTGTAGAAATACATGGTTTTTTTTTTCTCACATTTTAAATTTTTGTTAATTCAGAAGTATTTGAAGGCATTTTTACAATGGCTTTTTGGATGCATAATGTATTTGCATATGATAGACTTTTTATATGTATATTAGGGCCCTCTACGGGGTGCACAAATGCAATTACCTAAATATTTATTTATAATTTATGAATGGTGTGTTAATTCGTATACATTAAGTTGCTGTAGTAGGGCTATTTCAAAAATCTGAATAGACCTGCTGCTTTGTGGCTTTCTTTTGCATGAATAAAACACTTTATAAAATTGTAAGAATACGGGCGTAGTTAGCACGTAATTGTAACAGTTTTTTAGTGTGCTGCAGTAGTGGAACGTAAACGCACATTTACATATGGCATAAAGAGCTGGCCACTAAAACCTATATATGGCACTCTATGAATCAGCCTTAATGCAGAGGGTAGCTTAGAGGACTTCTGATATAGTTGAAATGATGTTTCCAAATATGGTGTCGTTCCCATCCCTTCCCCATCCCGTCCCCCCCCGATTCTAACATTTTTCCATAGTATTCTGTACAAATACATGGCACTCTGTTTTAGTAAGAATCAAGATAAAATTATAAGATAATTTAATTAGCCTTCATTTTATACTCAGGGTATCCAAGTTCATATCCTTCTTTTACATCCCAGGTGAGCCCCCTGGTTATGAAGCTAGTGATTGTTGTTTGATACTGTTCTCATTCATTGATTTATTCATTTTTCATCAGGAAACACAGATTCTATTTTGTAACTGATTAATTATTCATTAGAGCGTAAGGCTGAGAAGGGTTATCTTCTACAACAGAGTGAAAATACAGTATTTGTGATCTATTAAGTGCAACAATAATCCAAGTAAAATTCATTTTTTAACAAGTCTGGAAGGACAATTTTTGTTCCACTATTGTAAACCCAAAATCATTTACACCATTTTAAGAAAAATGCAAATCTAGACTGTATTTAGGAAAAGAAGATGATTTTGAGGGTTAGGAATTATTTACTGTGAAATCTAAATGTAAGCTTTAAACCTATTCATATATTTTGCTGTTGTAACTTTTCAAGGAGACTGTGCCAATTCTAGCAGAAACTTGTGGTTAATAATTTTTATTGTTGTGTATCTTCATCTGTCATATGTCATGGGGGGATAAAAGTAAAAGGTGCTATGAAACCAATTATTTTTTAAAACTTATGATTTGTAAATCTCTTGCATATTTTACACTTTCCTTCATATTTTGAAAGTATGCTCCATTTTAATGTGTCTCTCAGCAGTTTCATGCAAACATATTGACATTTTTCATCTGAAATGTAGCATTTAATAGAGCTATTTCCAATTACTAATTAACTTGGTCCGATTTTGTTTGTTTGTTTTCTTCAAATAGATTAGCTTTTTCAGCAGAGTAAACCAAGTGGTAGCCAACCATAGATTTTGCTTGTGAATCTTCGAACTGTGGATAAGCAGTGGAACTGTGGAACACATAGACATAATCCAGTTTCATTTTCATTGCAAGACAAAAGGTGTCTTAACTTCCCACCATTAGGAAGTAATGTTTCAAATGTTTGTACTCAGTAGAAGTTAGTATGCTATTTAAGAAGATAAATACTAACTGTTGCAATTTTGCAAGTATTTCCTGGAGCTGAGATTTGCTTCGATCAAAATTTATCACACCAAGGAAACTTAATTTTAATTTATTGGGGAACTCATTCTAAATTGAAGGTTTAGTAAAAGTCTTGCATTAGTTAAGATTGTCATTTGGAAATTACGTATTAAACATTAGTCATAGAATCATAGAATATTTAGGGTTGGAAAGGATGTTAAGATTATCTAGTTCCAACCCCCATGCGGTGGGCAGGGACACCACACACTAAACCATGTCATCCAAGACTACATACAGCCTGGTCTTGAACACTGCCAGGGATGGAAAATTCACAGCTTGCTTGGGCAGCTTTGGGTAACAAATCTGAATCATTCATTTTAGAACTTACTTTTTAGTAACAGCTTGCTTCTGAAGATTTCTGTGCTCATGATTTACTTTACAAGTGAACAGCTGCATCTAGTCAGACCATTGAACAGCTGCATCTAGTCAGACCACAATACAGCTTCCTCTACAGTTCCTTCAGGGGGACTGGAACTAACTGATCTTAAGGTCCTTTCCAATCCTAACTATTCTATGATTTGTACCTGTACTTCCAATACAGCCACATAAGTGTCTTACCTGAAACCTTGGCTATTTAACATTGGTGAGGTTTTTTGCTGCTGAGGGATTCCACAAGGTTGAAATCCCAGCAATCATGCCAATCATAGCAAAATCCACTTCCATAGCAAAAATCCATTTGCATTGTGCTTTTTTTTAAATAGAAGCACCTTCCTAAATTAAACTTCAAGCCATTTATTAAAGTTGAAAGTCTTGAAGAGCTGCACAATCAACATGTGGTCCAGAAGCTGCATTCTGACTCCTTTGGGTTTCTGATCAGCCCAACATAAATTATAATAATGGCTTTTACAAAAGAAGCACCAAGTATTTTCTGTGGCCTTTTTTGGTTGTTAATCTGTGTAATTGAATATTTCTGGCAGTGATCAGGTCTTCCAAGGTCTTAGTGTTAAGTAACAGCTCACAAAGGCACTTCTAAATTTTACCTGTGTGCACATGGTAAAAGAATTAAGAATTGTTTTTTCTTATTGCAATTACACTTTTGGAATATAAAGTCTACGTTTTCAAGGTCTCTTCAATGGTAAAACAATCTTGATTAATTACTCACATTTCTCTGTAAAGCCTGTGGATGCTTTAACTTGATAATGGGTTTGAAACAAGTACAACCATAGAATCATAGAATACTTAGAATAAGTACAGTTACAAGGTTAAACAATTATATTTGCAAAAATATTTTACAAACTCTTCCTTAAGCTTTCAAGCTCATTCGACAAATCGGTGTTACAGCCTAATGCCTGCATTATCTTAGTGCTTCATATTGTTACTTGATATTTCTGGATGAGGGCAGTAAACTTCAACTGTGCCTGTGATCCTGCCATCTCATATAATATGTACATGTCAAAATCCTACACAATTCCGCTGTCAGTACATTTGAGGTGATTTGCTTACCAAAATGATGTTAAGGAGTGGGATAATGCTAATTTTTGGGTTATTTTCACAGTAAAATAATGTATTATTTTTTTTGATTCTTGGCTCATCAATTCCTCAACTGGCATTCTTTTCACCTGGAAGGTACTGATGTTGCTATGTGAGCTAATTTATAAATTACAAAATGATTATTTGCAGGTTAAATAAATGACATTTCCTTAGCATGAACATACATAAGCAAATATAATCTGACATCAAACACTGGCATTGTACTTCCATCATTTTTATGAAGCATGTCATTTCCCAAAGGCTGAATTTCAGGAACCTGTAAATTGAGCAGAATTCAGTAGTTTACAATGGTCTCTCTGAATTCTGAATATTCAGTTTCAGGAGAAAGTGTGACTACTTTTGCTTGGAGCAAAAGGGTCACTTTGATTTGCTCTGTATCAAAAAAAAATAAAAAATAGTGGGTTTATAGGTCTGTTTTTTCTGGTGTTTATAAATCTGTTATGCATAAAGATGTTTCTTTATAAATACAGAATAGGGGTTCTGGTCTTTTTTCATGGCTCATACTATTTGCTGAGTTTTCTCTAGCAACCTCTATAGTGACTCTATTCTTTGACCAGAAGTTTGCCTTCACAGGTGCTTCTTTCTTACTGAAGTCTTTACTTAACTCATTCTCTTCCACTGGAAGCTGGAGGTGGGAGTAATTTTATTCAGTTACACTTACAGTTTTGATTTTACATCTTTTGCACATACTCCATGCCCTTGCTATTTTATTTCCTCTGAAAGGTTCACTTTTTATAGCTATCCATTCTAACTCATGTTCCTTTGAATTCAGTTCCCTAACTACTTCCTTTTGAGTTGTACTTGAAAGGGCTTGAAGGTTCAAGTAGTTTCTTTTTATACTTTTTCCTGTGCATTCATCTCTCTAGAATTCACTCATCTCAAAGTAATTCTTGGTTATGACTATGTAAGTAAGAGAATACAGTTAATAATTACTTGTCTTATTTCTGTAAAAAATTGGTTTAACATTGTAAAACATTAAATACCTAAGCTATATTTCTTTCATTAAGAAAACCATGCTAATTGCTTTGAATCCTGATTAATATTGTTCTATTTATTAGCCATAAAAAGGTACCATTGCAGCACCATTTCCTAAGCATTATTGAACTATGTGATCTAACTTCCTATCAAAGCACTACATATTTACACAGTAAATTAAAAAATAAAGAAAGTCTTCCTATAGCTTTTCTTTCCTTCTATTTTTTTTAACTAATGTTGATCCATGTCTTCTATTTGTTGTACAATCCCTTTTCCATTTTTCATGATCCTGCTGTTTAACTCTGGAAAAACATCAGTAAATTCTGGATGGCTCTTATTTTTCACCTTTCTTATTGAAATCAAGATAACTGTAAGTGCCTTCTTTTCTTCCAGTATAAAATAAAAGAATTTGCAAATATTCTTGAGCTTACTGATAAAATATTTTTTAAGGATAAAGCATTTACTGTGAGAACTGTTATACCTTTAAGGCCATACAAGAAGAAGGAGGAAAAAAAATAAAAAAGTGGGATTATATCTTCAAATAGCCAAAGGAACACATCTGGTTTGTTTTGAGTTTTAATTGTATTTTATTTAATTATACTGGTTTATCCTTAATTCTGCCTGCCTGGATTTTCAGTCTGGTTGGACAAATTTTGTCTTCATTTTGAAATTTCTATTTTGTTAAGTAAGAAATGCCTTCTCATCTTTTAAAAAACTGCTGTTGAAAATGAGGAAGTGCCAATTCTGGCTTAGAAAAGCTGTCATTCATCTTTTGCTATCAGTCATTGCCTCATATTATCTTTGGCAGTTCTGATGCATTTAGTGTCTGAGCTGTACCACAGTGATGTTTTATACATCTTTGCATTAATCCTGTTCTTTCAAACATTGCAGCTGTGGTCTTCTCATAAGCAAAGGCTGGCAATTTTGCATCCTGCTCAGCTATATATATCTTAGTATCCCATTGCCACTTAAAAATAGAAAAACCCTTGGTCTTGAAAATATTTAATTTTGCTGATGAAAAAGGTGATTGGGATCTGGAAGAGCACTCTGATTTCTGAGATCTGGCTCCTGTATGTGCCAATATAGTTGGGGGTGAAAATTGCTTTGAGTGACAGGAAGCCTGGCTATACAGACATGCTATTCCTGTCACTTAAAGGTAGCAAAATTGCAAGGCAACTTTAAATTTAAAAACCAGATTCTGCTCTGCACCTCTGGGAATACTTTCAGGTGAAGAGATATGCTTTAATTTTCCCCTCCTGGGGTTCTCCATAACACTTGTGAAGTTTTGCTATAGAAAGTGGATTTAGTTGTGAAATCTTCATAGCAGCAGTTGTAATAAAATTGTTTTCACTATGCTTTGCCAAGATATTTATTAAGTTTATAGATTTCTGGAGATAAAAACCTAGGACCTAGGATACTCCATACCAGTAGAGTATTTTACAATAAAGGAATTTATTTTATTTTATTTTTTTTTACAAAAATGGAGGTTAGAAGAAGATGAACAGTGATAACTATCTGACAGTACTTTAACAATTGATTAGATTTTTTTGGCTTCTTGCTCAGGACATTTTCTCTTTAATGCTATAAAAAACTATTAGCAATTAACTATTCTATAGCCTCATTGTGCTTTCAGATCCTGGTAGGATAAGTTTACTAAATGTTGGCTAACTGTAAAAATATCTATATATCTTGTCTCTATTAAAATAACATTTCTAAACATACTTGTAAAATATTTAAACATTATATAATTGAAAATACTGTGTTTATAATATTGTAACAAGATAGTGCCTCTGTTCTCTTGAGCACTTATATAGCTAGTGTGAGATATTGTGGGTATATTTTTAAGCTTACTCAGAATTAGAAGGTCAGAACACAAGAAAAACTTCTGCTGAAATACAACAATCGGAGCCAGAATATTTAATAATCACTTTTAATTATCCCAGATGGTTTCCTTTATCTTACTTCTAGTGGTGGAAGGTAAAAGCATTACTAATTACAGAAGTTTTTAATCAGTTCTTTTACTTTTTTGGTGGTTCTCTGTTGGAAAGACTTTTACACAATAGTTCTAGCTATTTTTATTAGTACAGTGCCCAGTACACCATCTTCAGAGAAGGAAAGAAAGTAAAAGCTTACGGGCACATGTATATTCTTTGGGGGTGTTCTTAAAAAAAACACTCCAAAGAAAAAAAACCACCTAAAGTTTATATCATGTTTCTATTATTACAAACCCTTTGAGAGATTGGCATCTAAATTTAAGCAAATAAAATGAGTGTGTGCAAAAAATAACTGACACTTTTAGAATGTGTTATATGATATTCTTTTCCTCATCTGTAAAGCAATCCATCTACCAAGTGTTGAAATGAGAATTCAGGCAAGTCAAAGCTGAAAAGTTTGGATCTATAAATGCTTTTAGATTTGTATATGACATTCATCTATTAATAAGCAGAAAAAGTTTCACATTATATCCATCCAGATTTTTATATAGAAGTGCAAACATTAATACAAAGAAACATTTTTTATCATTAATAAAGGATTAAATCAGACATCTTGTCCTAAAAATGTCAATTTGTGGTCATACATTTCAATGTGTTATTTTCTAAAGTAATTGTACTGTATTTTATTTATGTATTTTAGGCACGGAAGGGGCAGTGTTTGGGCACTCTGTGGAGACACCCCATATCAGAGCAGAACCTTCTCAAGACCTCAGGTAGGTGTTGTTCAAAAAGTTGGTTTTAAGTCCAGTATTCTCAAAAATAATTGTCTTCATTAAAAGCAAATATCTGTATAGTAATATATACTACATACTGAATGATTCATACATATCCAAAATGCCGGTAGACTCAAATTTTTTCTATTAAAAACAGCCCACTAACTTCTATCACAGAAAATGTAAAATACATTACTTTTTATAAATTACTTGTCTTCTGCTGCAGAATCCTTGAGAAGCATGTTTTCCTCAGAGATAGGAATAGTCAGGGGGTTTGAAGTTCAAGTGAATACTGTACTTTTTAATAGATTCAGACCCAGATTTTAATTTTTTTATAGCTGTTGCAGAATATGTAAGTCAAGTTAAAGTAAGCAGTCCCAAATTTTTTCTTCAAGTGGTTATTTCTGGGTTCTTAAAATACTACGTGCACACACATGCTTCCAAAATTCATTTCCAAGTGAGGCTAGATTTGTAAATGAGAAAAGTCCAAAGTTTTCTGGATTAGTCACAAAAGTGGAGAAATGAGTACATAGTAATACAACAAGTCTAAAATTTACTAAAATATCTATAGAATGAGAAACAGAAAATTTAGAAAGGTTTATAGTGAAAGCTTTTTCTTGAAGTGCATGTATGTGCTCTGGTAAATACTAGTCTGTCATTTATATATAGGAGAATATATGACAATCACAGAAAATCAGAGGTCCCTCTCAGAAGAGCAGGTGTGAAACCATATAGGCATAGGTTGAATTTTTCTACGATTCCTATGATATACCTATCCCTTTACCTGCCCATCAGTGATTACAGTGAATTGCCACTGAAAAGCATTGTTGAATGCCCTTCCCTATATTTGTAAAGGCATTTAGGATGATCATTGTGGGACCACTGTATGTGAGGTGTAAGAAGAAAATGACTGTGATTAATTGTATACCTACCCTTACCACAACCCCTGTCAGTCTTTGTTGAGAGTAGTTGTAAAGATGTTTATTAGTGATGACCCCTGAGGTGGTATGATATCTAATCAAAGGAGGTTCAGCAGGAATCAAAGTGGAAACAACAAACTTTTCTCAAGGGTGCAAAAAATTGAGTAAGAGGGTGCAAATCATTCTAGTCAAAAGAATGTAAAGAAGGAGCTTTGAGTACTTTCTAATACTTCAATAGTAATTAAAGAGTGTAAATGTATAGTAAGCTAGACAACCCTGTGTCTTCAGGATTCATTTCATTGGGATTAAAATCACCCCATGGCTTATGAAACTTACATATCAGGCACTCACATCTCTTGTCTTTTGGCTTTATTCATTGCCATGAAGCCCATTCTTGCTTAATGTTTTCCAGCACCATCATTACTTCAGGTCATTTTTCTAAGGTGGACTTAAATTAGTGAGAATTTTCCATTCAATTTTCTGCCCTCTCATTAATAATGAACTGAACCCAGACTTTAAAAAAGAAAAAAAATAAAAATAAAAATGGATGAATCAGAAACCATTGTTGTTTGGTCAGCATTAACTTACATGTAAGCCATTTTTTTTCTTAATATGGTCAGCCTATATTGTGTTCTACAAGATTTTGTACACGTGTGCTCCTATATATTACATAGGATTCACTGATATTTCTTTTTTAAAACTGAAGTTATTTTAATCTTTTTTAAAAGATGAAAATTACCATTCAGACTTAATTTTTGGTGGGTTTGGCATGAACCTTTCTAGGAGGTAACATGCATACCCTTTTTAACCTTGTAGCTTGAAAGAATTATAATTGTGGGTTTGTGTGATGTTTTCTGACAGCAAAATAAAATTAGGCATTCAGATCATATATATCCCTTTAAAGATTCCCATTACCATATGCCTTTTAATCTTATTTCAAATTATGTGTATATATATATGTATATATATATGTATATATATATATAAAAGGAAACCAAACTGTTGTGTTTTTTTTTCAGTTCAAGACCTACATTAAATTTCCCCAGGAATAATTTTTGTTTTCCTAATTTAATTAAATGTTGTCAAAAAGTAGTGATCTGTCATTTAGGGGATCATTTGCCAAGTACATCCAAATAAATAGGTCACCAATGACATCTCCCTGTGGCCTCAGAAGCTACCTCTGCCACAGAAACAAAACAATAACAAAACCTATTTTCTGTCTTCAAGCCGAACTGATAAAACTACATTGATATTGTAAAATCATTGTATCCTCTAAAACAAGATAGTTGTATCCTCAATGCTGAGTGGGAATGGTCCTTGACTACCTTTGCTACCCTGCAAATACTGCCTGAAAATTGTTTGGCAGTGTTGTAACTGAGTCTCAAATATGCCAAGAACTGTTTAGTTGCATATGTGAATGAGTGCCAGGCTCTGGCCTGGGACCTAGCACCTTTTAAATAAATAAATAAAATCTTAGCCAAAGTGTCCACTAGATGATGCTGGCAGTCCTAAACCAATTTATTTTTCCAAATGCTGCATCCCTATGCTTTGCGACTTCTGTAATTGTCAGTAACATGGGACAGTAGAGAGTTTGCTGAGTTGACACTGGAGTTCACACAGGTGACTACAGTTTGACAGCGAATTGCAGTGCCTAAATGCAAATACATTAGGCTATGATAATTCTTGTATACCTGAAAGACAGAAGAATTTACATAAGATTGTTGGAATGTGTATTTGTGTACAAATAGTAAACCTCAGACAGAAAGATACGAGTATATTTAAATAAAAACTTTTTTTTTTTTTCCTTCAAAAAATGATGCTGGAAGTTTCCTCAAAACGTTGGATGTGTAAAACAGTTCACTGCTGAATTTAAAAAATAGAGTTCTGACCAGTTTGATTACTGGGAATGAAACTGGCCTATAAGATACGGATTAAGGTTTTGATATTCACAAAGCTCATAGTGTTGGCCCCTAAAGTCCAGGGATTTTAGCTCAATATATTCTGGACAGGGAGTCAAAAAGAGAAAGTCAGATTCATAGTAGCTTCACATATTTAAACTTTGCCTCATCCACTCTTTGTTCTGTATCCAGATTTTGAGGTCTTCAGACAGAGCAGCATCTGTAATATTTGCTATTAAAAATTGTTGCGTAAAAGTAAAATTCAGTTTGTATATAAAATTATTCCTTCCTGTGTGCCCAACCACTGTGGTCACATCTTTCTCTTATATTTTCAGATAATAGTTAGGGAGATTTTGCTTTCAGAAAATGTTTTTCCACAATCCTTTGCAAAAGCTGGTAAAACATGTTGTGTCAAATCCCCAAAACTAATTAAATCTGGCTTTCATTAGCTGGGATAAGCAGCATAGAAGAATACATGCCTTAGAATCAGGTAAATGAATTATATCTTAGTAACTTAATCTTCATATTTCTCTCGCTACTTTTTATCACTGGAACACAGTAAGGGAAACTAAACTGCCAATATATTCCCCAAATATTGGTTTTAGGATAATAGTGCATTAAAACATGGTGCCTTAATAGGTAATATCCATGCATAAAAGAGGCAGACAGTAGTTAAATGCAGATATATTTGCCCTCAATAATCTTCTTAATAAGGGAGTAAATTAATTTGGTTTTGTTCTCTGAGTGTAACTGCAAAATCAAATTTAATGTGTTTCTTGATGTATTTTTTTCATCTTCTGTGTCAAACTTCACATACCATTGGCTATCCTGCAAGCTAATCCTGGGCATAGTGAGATGAAAATTGATCAATTTGATGGTTTGTAAAAGCCACTTTTTGTGACATTTAAGGGGTGGCTTAATAAAGGAGAAAATATCTATTCTATAAAAACCTGGAGCCAAAAAAAAAGGCATCAGAAAGGAATTTTAACATTAACTTGTTAGTTTTCTGAGCAGGCTGAAAGTAACAAAACTCCTGGGACTGTTTATGTCTTTTTACTCAGAAATCAAATAATAAGTCACAGCTCATCAAAAGAGAAAAGATACAGTAGAGTAAAAATCCCAGCTTCATTCCTGTTTTAATGATGTCAGCTTCTAGTTATTTTCGCAGTATATTTATTTTTTTTTTAATAAAGTGGACGTGTTTACTGTGTATGTTTTCAGAATTCGATGTTTAAATAGTTAGTTCAGTACTTGGGCACATGCTTTGACAGAAACTTATTTGCCCAGTCTTTTCCCTAGCTGTTGAAAAGTTTTTATTTTTGTTTAACATACATGTTCATGCAAAAATAGAGATGAGTGCTGTAAAAACTTGAAAAATTGCCAAAAGTTGTGCTTCTTTTTCTAACACATCCATATGCTTTTATATATAAAAGACATTGAAATGAATAGAGAAAAAAGCCAGTAGTAAAAGTTCATAATATGCAGATAGGACACACTAGGAACAAAAGGTAATTAAGTATGGCTTTTATACTGAAAAAATGATTTGCTTTAGTGTTCAGTGACAATTATTATATCTGACATTGGAGGAGGGAAAAGGCTCTAGTAGGAACTGAGATATGAAGGGAAAGAAGTACTGCTAGCACAATAGATGGCAAAATTAATTGAGTTTCATGTGGTTAATAGTCTCTATCCCTGATCTGTGACTGAGCTAAAGGTTAAAATCAGGTCAAATTGCCAAAACTTATAAAAAAACTTTCAGACTGGGAAGCGAACACTGTGAAACTCATGATTTGGTAATGGTAGAACTTCTAGTGAAATGGATAGAAAAGAAGGGTTAAAAGAGCCATCTGGTGCGTTAGATCCTTTAGCCTAAACTCATTAATATACAATGCTTTACAATATTGTGTTGAAAGATTCGTTAGAGAAAAGAATTACCAAGGGCTTGATGATAACTAAAAACTGGAATGAAGCAGAAGGTGGGTGTATTGTGACAATCCAAAAAAATATTTTCCCCTTAAAAAGATAACCAAATCTTCTAGAAAACAGAAAATAGGTTAATGTCCCTTCTGGAGCTGAAGTATTTTACATAGTGGGGCATCAAATGAGGAATAAAAGGTAAGGCAGAGAAGAGTATATTTAGAGACATTTTAAGTGTTATATAATAGGCATGTATTCTTCAAATCCTTCCTTCAGCCTTGAGGGAGATTTCAGAGTTTCTCCAGAACTTATCTTATTATCAGTTTTAATAATTCTCTTTCTGCTAGAAGGAGGTACATAGGTTTGGAACCACTGGCAATCAAAAGATCTGGAGCACTAGAATAAGAACATTGTGAAACTCAACAGTATAATGGTGAATACTGGATAGAAATTAGCACCCTGCCTCTCAGATGCAGGAAATTCAGGAACAACAGGGACAACAAAAATTTTTTATCAGCAGCTGGATTATGATTGCTTTATGATTATGTCTTGCCATTGTTTCAGGAACACACAGATGGGCTCCAAGTATAGCTGTCTTAGGCTAACAAAGTTATGAGTGCAAATATGCCCTATGAATTCTCAATTTATACAGGCCTCAAAACCTGTATAAAGCTTGGAGCAATAGAAAGCATTGTCACAGTGCGGAGTTACTGAAAGATAAGTCAGCTTTACGCTCTGCAGCTTAATGTGAAGGCAGCTGAAGATCTTTCTTTACGTGAAGCTGGTTACAGCTAGCAGAAGTGCTCAGAGTCCCAGGGGCAGATGCACAGGGTCTCAGTAGTGCTCTGCTGTTGTGCTCTTGGCTCCAGCAGGGCTTACTGCATTTGAGGTTCCCCAGGACTGTTGTACCACTTTGGACCCAAGCTACTGCTACATGTTCAAGAAATTCTAGTTCCATGTAGGTCCACCTTCAGACTATGTACAAAAGCACAAGCTTTGGTCAACTATTTAATTTTCAGAGATATTCCAGGGAGGTGGTTGACTATTTTTTTATTGGAATTTGAACAACAGCCCTCAATGTCTAGGGGCTGATGTTAGTGACAGCAGAAATAATTTCTGAAATGCTTTGTACTCGAAGCCAAATAGGTTCTTGTTCCACCATACATGCATACTGCTTTTGCTGTAGTTTTTCTATTGAAATGTGATCTGATATAGTACTTGTAGTCCATAAAGCTTGTACATTAAAGCCAAGTAATGCTGCTGCGACATCCCTAATATTTCAATTTCCTGCCTTTCTTATAAGTGAATAGGCTTACTGCTGCAATAACAAAAAGTGCTATTTGTAATTTTATCATTTGATCAACATTTAATTTCCTTATACTAAATTTCTCACCAGATATTTTCTCACTCTAGTTTTTCCTCTTGCTGTGGGTATCTCCATTTTCACTATTTAGACAGTTTTCCAAGAAAACAGGACTTCTTAATTTTGCTGCCTATCAATTCTCTCCCCTCATGTCCTTGATAATTTGTGAAACAGCTAAGCAGTTGCATCCATATTTGATAGAAAGGCAAAAGATCCTAAAGTTTCTATGTGTTTTCAGAAAACCAGTGCCTAACTAGAAACTAGAGATGCTAACAGAATATCAGAAAGGATTAGTATTTATAAAAATTTACCTATTTGTATACATATGGCTTCAGACTAAGATATCTTGCTTCACAGTCAGGTCACTATTATAGTACATGAAGGACATGAGATTCCTAGCAGTGTTGTGGGTGCAGAGAGCATGGTTTGGGTTCTTGTCCTAGCACCACGTTGGAGCCAGACGAAAGATCTGAAGCTCATACAGGCTGGGTATAAAAAAAAGGAGGCTCAGAGGATGGAGGGCCATGTAGTGGATAGTTAGAGGGAGTTCAAGAGTTTGTAAAACTATTATATTCCACTGTTCATGACCTTCTATTGCCTGTAATTATACAGAGAACTGCAGAGGTAGCCTCAGCAATAGAGAAGATCAAATGACTTTACATGTCTTATTGTGCAGTTTTCATTCTCTGCTCAGGTGTATTTCAAGATAGAATTCTTTGCCAAAAATAAAAAAAAAAAAAAAACAAACATATTTGGCGCCTTTGTAGTTTACCACTCCATTTTGTGTTGCAGAAGGTAAAAAAAAGCCTCTCTCTAGTTCTCTTCAAAATGATGCTTGCCCTAAACAAGCGAGTGAAGGTAAACTAAAACTTTTGGCTGTTCCTTCTTTTTTTTTGATGGCTGCCTGTCTTGGTCTGTTCAGATACAGACACGTATTTGAGCCATTAGAGAGTATATTCCAAGCTCTCTGCTGGGCTTAATCTGAAGAAGTTGAAGCAAACCTGTTAAAGGAATAATTTTCCACATGAGATGCAGTTTCCTTATGATGTATATCAGCTAAAATATATCCAATTATATAATCTTAAGGCGCTCTAGGGAAACAATATTAAAAACATCATTGGAGGATTACAGGTGGTCTGGACTGTCACTTCCTAAACACAGGAAGCTAATAGTTTTCAAAACTGAAAATATTTTACGTCAACCAGTTCTCATGCATTTCCAGTTCTTTAAAGAGCTCAGTCTGGCTGTTCAATCTCCTTCAGGCACTTTATGTTCAGATCTTACTCTTGACAGCCACTTGAACATTATCTGTGGCCATGTTGCTTCAATCTCTAACAAGATAGATTTCTATTTTAAGAAAATATATTCTGAAATTCAACTCAGGTAACGGAGCTATTTCTGGGAAGAAAATAAAATTTATGTAAAAATGTTTAGTGGAGTGGCAGGGCATATGTAGAAGGGGTTTCAGGTCAGAACAAAAGTAAGGAACATTATGGGAAGAGGAGTGCTTTGGGTGGAATAGGGGTGGTTCTAAGGTGCTGAGGATATGAGGAATTCTTTTCCCATACCTTTTCTTAAGGGACTGTTTTGGATTGTCTCATACACATATCTTGGTCTCACAGCCTGAACATTTAGACTTTGAAGCATGTTGTTTTTTTTTCTCTAAGAAATGAAAGCACACATTCTAGACCTTAAATTTCTACTAAGTTTTTTGATTCAGAAAAGTTTGTTTTTTAGTGGACTTTACATTCCATAAGGAGTGAATTCTTGCTACCTAAGATTCCAGTTAGGCCTTGGTTTATATTCTTAATTTTTTTTATTTATTTTTTTAGTTTCCCTGTGTTTAGCTATTCTTGCTGTGTCCTCACCCACTCTAAGAAACAACCAGACATAAACTTCTCTCTAATTTTCCTCACATAACCTGCTTATTTTGCTCTTGCTTTCAATACTTGATAGCTCCAGCACTCCTCACCTTTCCTTGATGTTTCTTCACTTTTCCAAGTGCCTTAATAACATCACCAAAAAATTCTTCAATGACACTCTATTCCTTACTTTTTCGCCCTCGGTGGCTAATATTTTTTAATATTCTCATAAGAGATCCTTTATTTCCCTATCTGGGGAAATTTTTTTTCTGATTTATCTTAGATGTCAAATAACATTAAAATATTCAGTGTTTCAGGTGTTGTAATGATAATACAGACCCTTTGAACTGAAACCAGTGTCATGTACAAGATAATTAGAACTCAGATTTGAGCCTAGTGTGGTGATTTCTGGGTTAATGAGAATTTCAGGAGTTACAATAAGGGCATACTGACACATGCTGAAGTCAGTGACACACAGAGCACAGACATAACATGAAAGGGTATAGTGAATCCCAATCTTCAGTTTTGATTTAAGTCAATAAATTTTCCTATTTAAGTTTATAGTCCATAAATTGCCAAATTGGATATTGGGAAAACAAAGTCATGTTAATATTTACTGGTTTAGGCTATTACTTATTCCTTAAGATATCTATTTAAATTTTTCTAACTTAAGACTCATGGTATGAAGTCACAAAAGAGTGACAAATTGTTCCCTTAAAATTTGGGTTCCCACATAAATCAAAGAGAGCTTCTCATGAATATATGAGAATTTACTTGATGAAGAATAGCTGTTGATCAGTGAGCAACACTAAGGATTCATGAGGCCTGTACATTTACATATGCATTTAATTGAAAAAAAAAATCATCCTGAAAATATAAGCGTTTGATTAATGCAACAAGCATTATAATGCAACAAGCTTCAGGAGAAATAACTATTCTGGCAATGATTCATATGTATCTCAAAAAGGTACAGATTTTGATACATTTACATGTACCAAAATGATATTTTGGCACTTTATATGTTTAAAAGTGAATGTAGTTCTTATAAATAGTATAAGTAATGAGTTAAAAACGAGTGACTATCAATTATATATTCAGAGCATTCCTGTTAGGATGTCACATGCAGCTAAGAATCCTCTGTTTAAATAGTTATCTTAAAAAAAGGCTTCCAGGTGTATTTTCAGCATGATCCTAAAATTACTTAGCTATTTATGAATACTACTAGAGTTTGCAGACTGATTTCCAGGAAATGGATGAAATGAAATGAAACCCCTAATTTTATCAAACACCATTAGTGTTCAGGGAACTCCTTAAAGGACTTTCAGTCTCAGTGGAGGACTCTTGAAATCAGTTTCTTCCAGTGTCAGGGCAGTGTCCTGGGTTCAGCAGTTACAGTCAGTTTTTCTTCTCTTTAGTAGCTGGTGTTTTGACTTAACCCAGGAACAAGGCTGATAAAGCCGATGTTTTTGGTTGTTGCTGAGCGATGTTTGCCCTGACCAAGGACTTTGTGAGCCTCATGCTCTGCTGGGGAGGAGGGGAAGCCGGAAGGAAGGAGGGACATGACTGTACTGACAGGACCAAACTGACCAAAGAGGTATTCCATACCATAGCACATCATGGCCAGGATGTAACTGGGGGTGATCCGGAAGGCCTAGCTCTCTCAGGGTGGTTGGAAGAGGTGGTCGGTCAGCACTTGGTTGGTGGTGTGTCATGAGTTATCTGTTGTGTTTGATGGGATGCTGTATTCTTTTCCTTTATCATTATTATTATTGGTGGTAGCAGTAGTGATTTGTGTTATACCTTAGTTACTAAACTGTTCTTATCTCAACCTGTGGAAGTTGCATTCTTTTGATTCTCCCCCCATCTCTCTGGAAGCAGGGGAGGGCAAGCAAGGGGGGTTGAGTGAGAGAATGAGCTGCATGGTTGGTTGGGTTTAAACCACGACAGGCAGCCAGCTGTTCTTTTCATAATCATAGAAATGTAAAGAATGTATTTTTTAAAATTGTTGGCACTTCTGTAAAATGACATTTTCAAAATTATATTTTGCAAAAAAAATCTTAATTCAAATTTGGAACAAAATGGTTTGTGCATTTGGAAGAGAAAAGCACTACTTTCTATGGGGTTTTGGGTTTGGGAGTGCTTGTTTAAAAGCAAGAAGTAGGAAGCAGGGAAAAGCGAGGCTTGCAGAAACCATTTGCCTTCCTTTTTCCTTGTGTATTTTACATCTCTGCAGCCTCAGTCTGCCATAACTCTTCAACTACAGGCAGCCTGATCAATGTAGCAATTATTTTAGTCTATAGAAATCTACAAAAAGGTGGTCAAATTAATGTGTAGGTATTCCATTGGTTTTATGTTTGCAAAACCCTTTTTTAATAACAGGATTTCTATGCTGACTGAAAAAAAGCCACAACAATGTATGTTGGCAAGGCCAACATATATAAAGGTTAAATACTTTGAAATATTTCTTGACTCCCATCTGTAAAGGTGCCAGTAAAAGGGAAATGAGTACCTGCTTTTCATATGTGATCTCTAGTTGACAGCCTATTTTTTTAACCTCATTTTGAATCCAAATTCCAAAGTGGTGGAAGTTCATATTAGCCATTTTACTAAGTAGCATGCAATGGATCCACTACTTAAATAGACAAGAAGCAAATAAATTATTCACATCTGAACAGGGAAATTTTCTATTTCCCTCTCTTTTAAGAAATATCTTCTGCTAGCTAACAGAGCAAAATTAACATAGATAAACCATATCCCATGCGAGTATGAGGGATATACAAGAGGTAAATCTGAAATATTTCTTAAAACCCCAAATTAAACCTTTTGGTTCATCTTTTTTAAATTATTTTCCTCTAATACAATTTAGGTCAGCTTGTAAACAGGAAATACCAAATGAAAAATAAATGTTTCTGCATTTCTAATGAGAAATATGTTAATACCTTCAAAGGAACATATTGAAGATATTTGAAAAGTTGCCTTTTTTAGCAATAACTCTTTAATGAATTCAGCTCAAAGTCACATAGCTTTGATCCTCTGAAATTTATCTTTTTTCACAAATTAACCATTGATAATTAAAAAGAGAAAAAGCCCTTCTCAGCTCTGGATAAATCATCTGTCTGCATCACATGCAGTTAATTGACAGACTATTTTATTTGAAAACCTAATTTTAAAAGCTTTTTCTTTCCTACAGTGTTGTAGTTCCTGTCTAATAATAGCAGTAGGTGCCTTCTCCATCATAGTCGTTTATTGTTTGGGAAATAAAAAATAAATTGTATGAATAGTATTCATAGATGCAAATGCCACAGTGACAGGTCATCAGTAGATTTGAAAGGAAAGAGGATTCTTGATAAGCTATTGTAATAATTCATTTTTCCTTGGAGGAATGAGTATTACAATGTGGAGTGTTACAATAAGTTTATAGTAGAGATTAAAGCTTTCAGAAATATGACAAAAAATATTATAAACCAGCTGCATATCAAACCTAATTTATTTCAGAATATTAAGGAAATAATCTCTGTGTGTATAGACTGCATTTCCAGTAGCATCTTGCAGATTGTGCAGCTAAGTCATTTTTCAGGTATAGATCATCCCAAGAATAATATTAACTGTAAAACAGATTTAGTCATTCAGCTTTAATTGTTGATGGGTGTCTGATAATCAGCCGTTCATTAACATTTCTATCACATTATTTGATTTCAGGAAGCTGCTAAAAAGATCTATTGTCTGAAAAAGAATTTTCTTCTCCATAGTTTGTAGAAGGCTGCTCTTAACTTCCCAAGTTCAGAAATTAACTGCCAAAATGTCTTTTGTTTTAGGCTTCCAGACAAACTGGAAATCGTTTATGTTACTATATTTCATGAAAAACAGTGATGACACCAGAAAAAACAACTTTCAGCTATATGCTGTCATATGTTTCAGGAGACAGAAGAAAGTTTATTCTTCAAACAAAATCATAGTTTCTTGAAACATATTCCTAAATAGATTTTTATTGTCCACCTGTTGAAAAATTTCAGTCAGGTCTGAGAGTGTTTTGATGTTAGGAAACCAGAAATATTTGTGACTTTTCTAATACTTATAAATTCAATGCAATAAATGTAGTTAACAGCACTTTTGTCTTCATGATTATGAAATGGCAGATGAAAGCACTAAGATATGTTAATATTCCTGGAAAGAAGGTTCTAAATCGCAAAAAATATGCTGCTGAAAAATATGGAGTGGCAGTATACAATCATTTAACATTTATACAGATCAGTTTCATTTTAAATTCAAGGTAAAACCTCTTTAAGGCAACAGCACTTTCAAAAACCTAATTTCTAAATTTTACAGCTTATATTGTTTCTAAAAGGTTTTGGAAGCTTTTTTTCTGCTATATTATAGCCATCAGAAGTTCACAAACCACCACCTGAACAATACTGATGTACATGATTAAATAATTCATGATACTTAGATTCTTCCTGGTCCAAAGAACTGCAAAACCTTCTATTAACTTCTCACTACAGAGTGCCAAAAAAAAAAAAAAAAAAAAAAAAAAAAAAA
>NDXB01003237.1:70954-114365 GCA_002631895.1 Agapornis roseicollis | reverse complement strand
TGCTGTGCTGTGCCCTGCCGTGCTGTGTGGGTCGGTGCTGTGCTATGCCGTGCCGTGCTGTGCGGTGCAGGTCGGTGCTGTGCGGTATCGCGGGGCGGTCTCTAACGCGCTGCCCCGGGCTGCGGCGGCCGGCGGCGGGGGGCGGTGACGTCACAGAGCCGCTCGCCAGCACAACGTTCCATTGAGGCGAGCGCGTGCTCNCGCGCTGCCCCGGGCTGCGGCGGCCGGCGGCGGGGGGCGGTGACGTCACAGAGCCGCTCGCCAGCACAACGTTCCATTGAGGCGAGCGCGTGCTCCGGCGAGCACATGGGCAGCGGGGCCCGCGGCCGCTCCGCGCCCCTCCGCGGCCCCGGTCCCGGTCCCGGCCCCGGCCCGCAGCTCCCCTTCCCGGGCAGGGCGGTGCGGTGAGTACCGGAGCTGCAGCCGCCGGCGGAGGGGGTTGGGAGGGAGCGATATAGGGGAGATCGGTTGCGTGTTTTGGGGGGTGGTGGTGGTGGTGTTGGTGGTATTTGTTTATTTACCCCCTTTACTTCTTTATTATTTATGACTCCCGGTGGTCTTGCGGATGGCGGCGGAGTTCACAGCTTAGGCGCGGGGGGTCGTGCGGGTGGGAGAGGGGAGTGGGGGAAGGGAGGGAAAAGATTTAATTTCATCCCATCTGTGTATTTATTTATTTACTTCAAAAGCGCTGGGTTGACGGTGGGCTAAAAATAGCTATCGCCAGCCGAAATCCGTGCGGATGGGGAGGCGAAGGGCTTCGGGATGCCTTCCAGCGTAAAGAGATGGCCGCGGTGAGGGGCGGCGGTGTTAGGGGTCTTGTCGTGCTCTGAAATGACACGGGGCGGTGTGATCTCCCCCACTCCGCCTAGACCTGGGGTCTGTGTGTTAATGGGTGTCCCCCCCCACTTTCCTTGGCCTAGGTATAAAGCATTATCGGGGGGAATGGGGGGGTCCCCACGGCTAGGGGTTCTGGTGTTTGTTTGTGCCCTCTGGAGCTGCGCGGAAAATGCGCGCTGTGCGCAGGCCGAGGCGCGGGGCTGAGTGCGGAGCCGGCCCGCAGCTGCCTGCTGCAGCGTGCGTGTGTTTGCGGGGCTAATGGAGCTCTTAACGTGCAGAGCCGAACTGTTCCCACTTGGGTCGTCGTTGGTGCGGGCCCTGGGGTTCAGATCTGGGAAGCACGAGGGCCTGAAGAATGAAAAGCAAAGATTCTATGGAGGCTTCAAAGACCATTTTTACAAAGGGAATTTTAGGCCATTTTTTCCTTAAACTGCTGGATTTTACAAGTAGAACTTTAATAGGCCGCATATATATATATATATATATATATGTATATATATATATGCTAGGATGTTTTTATTGACAGAGTGCTTTAGGACTTCGGTCTCCATCTATTAAACTGTTGGTTGTTGCATCTTAAAATACTGAGTGGAGAAATCCTAGCAGAACCGATAACTGCATCTGAAAGATGCTGGAGGCCTTCAGAGAGACCTTTTTAATCCTGATCATGTTGACAAGTTTAGACATGTTTGCCTGTCCACGTATCTGGTCAGACACAGTGAGTGGTGAACCCACACTAGTTCCTTTTTACTAAGATGTTTAAAAATAGACATTATTTAAGTCATTGATTTGGAACAAAAGAGCTTGTCTGGAGGTATATTGGAACATATTAACCATTGCTAAGTATAAAGTGCATAATATGTTATGTACAGGTTATGGTTCTCTGAAATGGGAGTATTTATTTCTTCATCGAGCAGAATTACAGCCTCACTAATGTCACTTTATGCCAACTGGTCTGGTTTATTGTAAGAGCACTTATATATGTTGTAAAATATGAGGATATTAAACAAATATCTAGCTCCGGAGCACTGACATCACTATAAGAAACAAGGATACAGTTTGATATTTAGTCATGTCTCATAAACATCCAGTTTCCTTTCTGTTGGGATTTTTTAAATGATTTCATAAATATGTATAATTTCCGAGCACGTGGACCAGTCAGATGCTCTTTTGTGCTGGGTGCTGCATATCTCTGATAAATGCCAGTTCACACCCCAGGGAGTTTCATGTGATCTTATACATACTTTGCATCATTTTAGAAATGCTCTTCTAACTTTATTTATTTTTTTTTCCTTTCTCTCTTTTCCATCTCTCATAGCATTAGGTCATAAATTGAGCTTACAGCTAGGTTAACATTGTTATAATTCCAATCGATCTGACTGTGCCTTTGTGTATTTTAAGCTATATTAAGGCAATTAGTTGTACAGGTGCAGTTTGTCAGCCAGTGGGAATGCCTCTACTCTGTACCTGGTAGGAATAAAATACACTCTACATCTCTACATCTGGCATTCCTGGGAGAGGGGCTGTGCTCGTCTGGCTGCTGCCAGTTCTGCCTGGGCACGGCCTGAGAGGTTTTGCATCCTCTGCATCTGCTCGCTGATGTCCACACGTCAAGCAGTTCTGCAATAGCGAAAATAAGGAAGGGCTCAGGCCCTCCACCCTTGCAGGGCCCATCTGTTGCAGAAATGAATTGTGTGTTTGAATTAGTTTATAAGATGGGATATTGGCTCCCTGGGTGAACGTGCATGCTTGGAATGTAACTTTAGTGGGAGCTGATGGCTTTCAGAGGCGATGGTGAGTTCTCGCTGCGCTTGTGCAGCTCTGCAGTTGTGGTGTTCCCCCTCTGTGCCCC
Source organism: Agapornis roseicollis (assembly GCA_002631895.1). Taxonomy (NCBI): domain Eukaryota; kingdom Metazoa; phylum Chordata; class Aves; order Psittaciformes; family Psittacidae; genus Agapornis; species Agapornis roseicollis. The sequence goes on along the minus strand of NDXB01003237.1, from coordinate 111,676 downwards.
TGCCGAACCGAAGCATAGGTTTTCGTTTGATTAAGGGCTTAATCTGATGAAGTTTAAGTTTATGCTTAATTCTTTGTGAGATTCGAGCTGAATCTTCTTGTTTTTAACCAGAATGCTTTACAAAGATGGGTTATGCTTCCTGGCTGCATGTTTTTGGTAACTTTTATATGAGGAATTACTGTCAGGGGAAGCGACCCATAATGCTGATGTCGTGGGGCAAGGCTGGAGATAAAAACTGTATCTGTATACTTTTAAGATAACAGTGTATCTTGTGTTCATCTGTCACCTTTTAGCAGAACCTTTTAGTTTAGTGGGTTATTACTGTATCGCTGTTTTCCTACGGGCCTCTCCAGGCTTTTTCTGCAATCATGCTGGTGCAGCTCTGCTAGGAATCGCAGTTTAAGGCTTGCAAGTGTGACATCTTAATAAGAAAAAAATACATTTCGCCCCCCCCCCCTTTGGTGTGTATAGACAATAGTGCTGGAAGGCCATGGGAAGGGGGAAATGATGCTTTTTGTGACCTGGGTGGTGTTTCTGTTGCTTGCAGGAATACGAAGGGTTTGTCTTTTGCTCCTGGTATGTAGATTTAGCGAAGGCTGTGACAAGTGCCCGTGGTGCAGTGCACTGCAGCTGTGTATCCATCAGTTCAGCAATAAAATAGGTCCATCAGATCCCCAGTGGAGCCTCTGCACTGGTCTCAGTGTGTTACTGCTGGAGAGGCCGAGGTGATAGGCACATCACCCTGACCCCTCACTGCTGGCGCAGGGGATGGTGGCATGATCTGAGGTCCTGCACTGTGAGCCAGGAAGGGTGCAGAGCTGCAAACTGAGCTAGCAGAGACGAAGATGCATACATACCTGGTCAGGAAGCTTTCGCCTGCTTGCAGCAAGGTGATACAGAGCTTATTTAGAAGCACAGTGTGTTATTTTCTGTCTCCTTGCTGGCTGGTAGTTTTAGTACTGAGCAACTGCATGCTTCCTGGTGATATTTATGAGAAGTGAGGAGGGAATAAAGACATAATCTGCTTTTTGGACACATGAGCACTTTGCATGGGGCACGTTTTTCCTCATCACAGCTGTATCTGTGCCTGAGCTGGTCTGCTTATGCAGCAAAGTGCATAGTGCCCTGGCAAGCACTACTGCTGTATGACTGCACATGGTTTATTTTTACCTAAAGGTGCAGTGTCTGCTCTTTGCTTGCCTTGTTGGTACAGTTCAGTGGGGGACAGAGGTTTTTGGAATTATGTGCTGTGATAAAGCAGTGTTCTTGGGTCTTTCCTCCGTTTTCTCTCCGGCCAGTGACAGAGGTTGTTTACAACAGGGCTTGCTGATGGTGCTTTCTTTCCATTGCTCCAAGGGCAGCAGATGTGAAGCAGCAATATGATTACGTGGTACATCAGCTCCACTCAGCAGAAGACAGCAGTTTGAAGGGTGGCGCAAACACAGGGATTGACTGGGCACATGGAACAGTCTGGATGGTTAGCAAGCAACTGCATCTGTACAACACCTAAATGTCTTTTAATGCATCCCTGTGTGGCGTCATTCTTTATGTGAATTCAAGGTACAGATGTGAGTATTGATGTGGAGCTGTATCCTGCAAATCAGGGTCTGTCTGAGTACCACACAGGGTTTCCAGACAGGCTTGTCCCACTCTGATGCCTGTGCAATCACATCTTCACTGCTATTGAATACCTTATACTTGTCAGCAGATACTGTGGTTGCATCCCCCATTACTTGAAAGGAAAAATGATATGTAAATTGCTGCTGGTGTAGTACATCAGGCACTACAGGGCTCTCGAATGCAGCAGTGACAGGCAGAACTGTAACCAGTGCTTGGTGGATAATTTGTATTAGAAATTGTGGCACAGGTCTTTAATGTCAAGGGTGGTTAACCACTGAAACAAGTTGCCAAGAAAAGGGGCAGGTTTTCTCAGTCATTTTTGCCTTAACATTTGAGTTGGAAAAGCAGTAGAAGAAGTTTTGTATAAATATTATTGGGTAGGTTCCTGCAAATGAGCTCACTAGGAAGTCCCTTGATGGAAGCAGGGATGTTTGACCGTGACACCCCACTATAATGTTGGGGTGTGCAGGTGTTAGGAGCCAACCTGTGCTGCTGGAGATGGGTCTTGCAAACCACCCTCACAAGCAATAGCAACCTGAAGCCCTGGGAGGACTGTGCCTTTGTATGAGGGAGTGACATTGCCATGATATGGTTTGGAAGACAACGTTATGTCACCTCTTTTGCATGCCTCAGTCAGGAATACCTGGTGCCAAAATGTGTGTGAGGCCAAGAGGTGATTTTGTGAGCTTCCTGAGGGGAGAGGATGGCATCACTGAGGTTCTCACCTGCAAGTGGGGTGCTGGGGTTACAAATGAATGGCAAAGAAGCCTAAAGAAAACCCCAAAAGGCTCTCCCTGTTTTGGGTACAGATGTGTGTACTGCAAGAGCAGAGCTGTAGGCTGCTTCGTTAGGGGCAGAGCAGAGGTGGAGAGCAGAGTGGAGAGCAGAGGTAGTGGGAGAGGCAAGACCACATCCCATTACATAGTTTGTTATGGAGGCCCTCAGTACAATGCAGATTGTGCTGGGAACCCCCAGGCTCTAAAGCAGACCAGTGCAGGGATTTTAACATGGAAAACTTTGGTCTAGTCCTAACCACCCACCATTGTCTTCCCTCCATCCAGCTTGTATTGTCCAGTCCACTCCTCCCTGGCTTTCTCTGAGTGCTGTTGGACTGCTTGCCGTGAGTCTCAGGTCATTTTGTTCTTTTCCTCAAATTCCAACATCTGGATTTGAGATGTTGCTTGCCTGACTACTTTCCTCTCAATCAGAACTTAAACTTGGATCTTTTTGCCAGTGCTGTAGGGGCAGCATCTTGTGAGGTCCTGTGCAAATATCAGCTGGAGTTGGGGGGCTATTGCCGGTAACTTAGGAGAATTTTTACTTTAAAAAAGGCAACAATTTGTGACTCTTGTTTAACACTTCTTGTTCTGAGGCCTAGATTTGATCATACTGCAAACATCTCTTGAAAATGTCCCTTGAGCAAATCTCAGCCAAAATAAAATGCATTGCATTGCCTGCCCAGGTAGGAAGTGAGCTCTAAACGTGTAAGTGGAAGGGGCTTGCAGGCTGTGCAAGGAATGAGTGATGCAAGAGGCTGGAGGGTTATGGCCTGTGTAGGTATAGGAAAGGTGGCTTTTCCTGGCCAGCTTTCAGCCATGTGCTATGTCCTTACAGCTCTGTGTTGTATCAGGTATCACTGTTCCCAGCAGTGATGCAGTGCTGATATACACATGATGCTGTGTGCGCTGGCTTACATGGTGGAAACAGTAGCTGTGTGCTTATACCTGAGCATCTGTGTTGTGGAGCCATGGCCAAAGCCCAGGCTGTGCTTGAGCCCTTTGTTACGTCTCCTCTGTGTTGAAGAAGGCCTAGCATGCGCCTTTCTTTGCTAATATTAAAGTTTGGTAACATTATTATTATTATTATTACTATTACTGTTATTACTGTTGTTGTTGTGTAACATTATTATCATTGTCACTATCATTATATTAACTGTATTGCAGACATAAAGCTTATTACACATTACTACAGTCATACTAAAGTAGTCTCTAGCTGTGATGTACCAAAATCCCTTTATGCTTCAACTGGTGCTGTAAATAGGTATCACACCTATCAGTACAGTGACCTGTAATTTAGCATGCAGAGCTAATAGCTACCATACATCCTTCTGGAAATATTTAGTAATGTTTCTAGCTCTATTTACATAATAATGGGTTGTTTATTTTTTTTCACCTCCTTCGTAAGAGTAGGAAAGTCTGAAATAAAGACAGTTTCCTAGAGATGTCCTAGACATGGTCATAGTGGGAGCAAAGGCCAGGAGCTTTGTGCTGCAGCACAGGCAATTGAGATACTGCTCAGGGGCTTCAGATGATCGTGTTTGCTGTGTGAATTGCTGTATAATTTAATTTCCAGATACTGCTCATCTGGCTCTGGTTCTCCTCAGTTTGCTTTTGGGGGTGGATTGGGCAAAGCTCTTCATTCTTCTTGAATGCTAAAAAGACTATAAAAATACTAACAAAAAAGTGCACGTTTGATGTTACAGGGGAAAATAATCAGCCTTGTTTACGAGCTGGGAGGTTGGACTGCAGACCCCAGAGGGTTCTTCCTACCAGCACTTCTCTGTTTCTGTGGTAATGGGGGAAAAACTGGAAAGCTGAGCTCCAAGTCTCTGTGGAACAAGATGGAAGGAGGCCCAGCTTTTGTGAATGCACAGCATGAGTAAATGTGATTAAGATGTGAAGGTTCAGAGGGGGAGGAAGATGTTGCTCTTCACAGTTCAAGACACAGAAGTGGTGAGAAGTTCATCTTGAGAAATTTTCTTTACCTTGGGTAATTAGTATAAAGACCCACTAGTCCTGCTTGTTATGAGTGGCTGGGAGAGCTGGTGGAGTTCCCAGTGCTCAGCCATGGGTAGGATCTGGGGGCTTTGCCCTCAGCAAGCCATTTCTGCTCCTTCCCCTTCCCTTGTATCCTTCACCTGTGAACACTTTGGGGCAGATACTGTCTGCTGCATGGTTGTTTGCAGCATAGGACAGCATCAGAGCCCTGATGTCAGGTGGACCCTCAGAGCTTCACAGGGATGGTTGAGGTTTTGAACGTCTGCTTGACGTGGTCAGAAATGGCAACAGTAACTTCCATAGGCTTCAGTGTTTGAGATGGGGGTCTGGTGGCTGCAACCAACGCAGCTAGAGAGAAAAAAGGCTTTTAAAAGCTCCTCACCAAGTAGCTGTATATTGGAAGTGGCAGTGTTGAAGGTCTGGAAGTAAGACTTTCCTTAGTTCCTAGCTTAATGTGACAGATAAATGTGAGTGTAGCTTTTTGTCTTCCACAGCACCACTGATGGCCATTCTTCATATGGAGGAGGAAAAAGGGAAGGGAAGTTTGCAGTAATCTTAAAATTCTGATTTTAAAGATAAGCGTATCAAGTCCATTTTACATGTTACTAGGTGGTAACTTGAGTGTACTGTCTTTTAGTCAGATTTTAGGCTGTTCAGAGCACAAGATACTGTCCATTAACATAAGGTATAACGTTATATTGCCTGGTGGTGTAGCCTGTACACCACTGTTCACATTCGGTGTCTCTGGCTTCCTTGTAAATCTTGATCACGTTAAGAGACTTGTAGTAAAGACCTTACATTGCAGGGTGGTTTTAGTAACTTTTAGTGAGTATTTTTCTTGGGTGCTTTTATGAGGCAAATTGCAATAAATAGGATTTCAGTCTGTACATCCCTCTGTCAAGTAACTGCTAACACTGCCTCATGGAGCAAGGCAGTATGGGAGGGATTAAACAACCTGCAGCTGCCTGTGCTGATCCACCATGACTGGGAGAGCTCACAATTGACCTTGCTCATATGTTTCACCTTCATCTAATTACATCAGGAGCGCTAATATTCATAGTGACAAACACTTGTATCTTGTTCTGCTTGGAAAATCTGCATGTTGAGGAGGTAAAAATCCAGTTGTGTCCATCGTGGCAGCAGAAAAGCAGCTAAAGCTCACAAAGATCTGAGATGCCATCAGGTCTGGGGCTGGTGTGTGGGATCCTAGAGGCATGAAAAAGCCTGCAGACCTATGAAATACTGCTCGTAATGTGAATATTTCATTTGAATATATTAAGGGTTTTCACTGTCAGTTAGAAGTTGGCAAGTGTTAAGGCAGCATGGAGCTGCAGTATCACTACTGGCTTGGCTGGCATAGTGGGTCTGCCCAGAGAGGCTCCTGACCCCCCAGCACAGCAGCAGGCCATGGTGGCTCCAGAGGAAGGAGCTTGAAGTCGTGTTTGAGTTCATTTGAGGTGCTTGGTAGCACAAGAGAAGTGATGAAGTTGCCTTCTCCCACTGGTCTTCTTACTTGGAGCTGTAGGTGACCTGGCCAGGTAACCCATGAGGATGATCCATAGCTCAGCTGTTGCCGAGGAACTGTGTTCTCTGACATTGCTGCCTCATTGTTTCTGGGCTCCAGCAATACAGAAGAGAATCAGGAAGGGGTTGAAGAGTCTGCTGTTGCCATGGTGTTGGCTGATGGTGTTTGTCCACAGCTGGTCAGTTCAGTTGGTGGGCTAGGGGCACTCTTGGGTTTCATCTAGTGATCAGCTCTTCTCTAGCTCCTCTGATGTGATCTCTGATTAGGAGGTGTAGCCTCATCTGGGAGAGTTCTGGTCTTGGACTTGACATTCAGTATTCCTTGGCTTGACAACAGCAGTGGCATAACTGTGTAGGGAGCCTGCATGTGAAGGAAGCTCCAAGCAGTCCAGAAAGCTGCAGCCCATCTCTGCCACCGCGTGGGCAGCTTGCAATGTCTTTCTATGCTGGCTTCCGTTGGAGATACAGATTCTCTTTTTAGGGTGGTCCCTGTATTGCTTCAGGTACCAGAAAGACTTCTTAAAGCTTTGTGCCAAAGACAGGAGGAGCTTTCTGCAAGGAAATGAAGCTCTGCTCTATAAAGGTCCAGTTTCACATGGACTGGGCAACCCCAGGAGATACGGACTATCGGAGGCCTCATTGTATTATTCTTCAAGTGCAAGGTATGTTGAACTAAAGGTTCTTTTTATAAATATATAGCATCATTTTGTATAATGTTTAAAGACAGTTAAAGAACACACAATCAAAACAAGACCTCTGGGTTGGAGGAAAGAGGAGAAGTAACATTCATCAGATGTTAGTTCATCGCTTAAGACTACCTGAAAGATAATATGGTGACTACTGCAGTGTTCCAACTGAGCATTGAGGAAAATACATTTGTCTGTAATTCCAGTTACCTGTAGTGATTTGAGCCTTTTCATAACATAAAAGGAGTTATGTATTAGCAAGGTTGAGATATATCTATGCCCAGACATCCTGAACTCTGCCCTCCCTTTCTTCTCTTCATCCCTTTCAAACTAAGGTTAATTACCAGGAATTTTGTGCAGCCACAAGACAGGTTTGTAATACCGTGTAAAATTAACAGGTCAAAGCAAGCTGGTTGATCTCGCAGATGTGTTAAATGTTAATTTATTTTTTTAATTATGCTGCCTTCTTTTTCACCTTGTGGATGTGCTCATAGATCCCAAATTAATTCATGTATGACTTTTGGTCCCCATTTGCTTTGTGTGCCCTCGAATGTGATATTTAAACAAACCAGCAGTCAGAGGAGGAATCATAAAGTTAAGATTATGATGGACATTGTGGCCTTGCTAGTTTAGGGGTTGTTCTCTCTGTGGTTTGATGGATGTGGTGGTTCTGATGTGGGTTACTACTTATTACTGGTTGTTTTGGTAATGGGGGATCGTTACAACCATCTCCATTAGTGTTTTAAGTGGGATTTTGGAGAATAGGGAATGGGTGGGTGTTTGCTTGTGCTCTGTTGTGGTTGACCCCTTCCCAGCTTCCTGTCCAAAGCAAGACTGTTAGATGTGCCCATCCAGGATTGCCATGTATGGTGAGAGGATGCTGTTGCCTCTGGCATGTCTTTCGCTGCGCTCTGGTCAGCCTGCCTTATTTGCTTGTATGTTCTATCTATATCTTGGTTTTACCCTAGGTCACTGGGTCTCTGGGACACAGACTGGCCTTTCTATTCTATTTTTATATAATGGCCAGCACAGGCACATTTGGCATCTCGAGCTCTTGGTGGTGCTGTATGTAATGCCAATAACTATTAGCTCTGATATTTTTCCTGGGGATCTGTAGATGTCTGTGCACATGATGGAGATGTGATGACCATAGATGTGCTGCTGTAGAGTGCATTTTCTTACATGGATTATGTGTTATTTTACCTTTGAATTTAGCACTAAATGTGGGAGTCAGCTTGGTGCAAGAAGTGTATGGAAAGCATCTCTGTGCAGGTGAAAACTTTCTTTGCTGACCTGCAGAGCCAGGGGCTGGTGGAGAAGTCTTTGCTTTTATTTATAGCAGCGTAGGTAAGCACACCACAGTTTTTCTGCTTGTGCATGTATGTATATATCTATATCCATGTAAACTTTATTTGCAATTTTGTATATATACTAACATCTGTGTTAAAGGGTCGTTGCCTGTTTAGCTCTAACTTTGCTTCCTCCTCCTAGTTTCCCTCCACTTCTCTTTTTCTGTTCCACTTCACATTTGAGCTTTATGTGGTGTTTTTTTGTAGGCATATTTCCCTTTTTGTTTGTTTGTTTGTTTGTCTTTTTTAATTACCTTCTTTTCCCTTTCTTTCCTATTCTGGTTTTCCATTCTTTACCTTATTGTCCACATTTGTACTTGTAAGTTATAGTTTCTCTTCTGCCTGGCTCCCCCTTCACATCACTGGGGCAGGTTGGCCAAGCCCCCTGTCAGCATCTCTGCACACCCGGAGAGTTTGTGGCCCAAAAACCATCTGTGCCTCTTACTGAAAGAAAAAGGAATAAGGGAAATGGAGCTGTTCTCATTTCCCGTCTCTCTAAATGAGTCTCAAGCTCTCAAGTTCTGGCTTCCCTTGCCTGCTCTGGGTTGCGGCTGGTGTGGCCAACTTGACAGTTCGTAGATCTGGTGGTTAAGAGTAAAACCAGGACTAATGGTCATGGTGCTCCTCCAATGCATCCCAGGCTCAGTGATGCTTCTTCTTTGGCAGCTGCACTCCAAGCTCAGGCTCTGCATCCCTGCTGTTACCTCTCTTACCTTCCTGCTGCTAATTTTAGTAACCTTCTGGCTTGCTACAAGCTTAGGGCTTTTCCACCTGGCTTGAACCCTGTTTCTAGTCTCTAGAGGGATGTGGCTTCAGTCTGTCATGGTCCTGCGAGGGCTGCTATGCTTTGGTGCCTTTTGGGTGCACTACCAGTTGAGCAGACAGGTTTGTGCATGCATCAGTGATGGCTGGATTTGAGCAATCCTCATCCCCGTAAGAAAATGCTGCCTGGGGAGAGGAGGCAGGCAGCGCTGGGAGCAGCGGGGCTTTTAAATAGAGCTGTGGGCACATCCTGCACAGCGCTTCCTGCTTCTGTGCAGGCAGTGAGTGCTGTGAAGCACAGCATCTTTTAGGGGCAGAAGATAAAGCTGAGTGTTTTGACTGCTTCCAATTATTGAAACAGAGGGATCTGAAATCAGGAAATGCTTTGATGCTGGCGATCTGAAGAACTCGCTCAATATCGCTTGACAGCAGACATTTTATTCCCAGCCACATCAGCCTTGCAGCAAGCTGGTTGGTTGGGTGGCTTTGCTTGCACAGCTTTCTTTTCTCCTTTTCCCCAAAAAAATCCAGGACTCAGCACTGCATTTCCCGTGCTGGAAAGATGATGCTTCCCAGCGCCGGTTTGTGGCATTGGTTTCTTCAACGGTGGCAATTCCTGAATCTATGTTCCACAGAGGTCAGGTTGGGTGAGCTCTGTTCAAGCAAATGCATCTATGGAGGGGGCTTTTCTTTGGATATATGGAAATATTTATGTTCTTTTTTGGAAAGATGTAACCTGAGCAGAAAATTATAAGGGATGTCATCAAGGTAAACAAACAGAAATCAAACTCCAGCCCGTCCCCTGATGGCAATTTGTGAGGTTGCTTATGTTGAAATGTGAACACTCAGTGTTGTGTTTCGTTCAGGATGACTCTTCATTTCTCTTTCTTCTCTTTTTTCCCCTCTGCAATGCAGACTGCATTTATAAATGCAAGGCCAGTGCTATCCCCCCCTGCCTCTCAGCCCTCAGGGGATGGGTTATTTCAGGCCATGCTCATAACCTGATCCTGCTGATGACCTTGCACCCAAGGATCATCTAGTGCCAATTGTTAGGGTGTGTTGCTATTTTCAAGACACTTGGGCCTGATCCTTTTTCCCTTGCACACTCAAATGGGACTTCTTTTCCTCTGGTTTAATTTATCTTGGGAATGGGTTGTTTGTCCACTCTCAAGTTTGGTGCTGTCAGTCCATCACACACATTTGTAGCACCTCAGCTTCTGTGGTAACTGCAGACACTGAATGACACTGGTTGACCTGGGGATGCCGATGACCTTGCCATGGAAAGGATAAGGAGCGGGTCATGGCTGAGGTTGCCTGGCAGACAGCTTTGTTTTTCAAAGCCAGTTCTACTTAAATGGAGAGCTGACAGCCTTCAGGGTATCCCAGGTTCAATGGTGAGGCTTGTGATGCTGCTGGTCCCATGTTTTTGGACTCTAGTGTGGTAGACTTGCTATACTGGATCAAGTGTTAATGTTTTTCTGAGGCAGCATCCTGCCTCTGGCCCTGGTCAAAGGGAAATGTTTAAGATGAAAAGAAAAGGTGGTTGAAAGTGAAATTGATGTCTGAAAAGTAGCCAGATCACATGAGCAGTTTTATACCAAAACATGCCAAGCTGAGGCTGGCTTGTGCCCAAGTCATGCTTGCCCAGTGGAGGGCTTGGTGTTGAGTTGTAGGTGGCAGATTTCAGCTACTTTATGGCATCTACACAAATAAATTTCTTTTCTTTCTTCCCTTCTGTATCTAAGTGTGTGGCCTTTGCTACTTGAGTATCTCTTTTAGGCAGCTAAAAAGTTTTTCTAAGTGAAATATGTTTCTAGGCTGCTGTTGAGAGATAAATATAGCTGGTGAATTGAAAGAAGGCCACAGTATGTGTTATGTTGCCTTACCCAGCCTTTTTTCTTTTTGTGGTGATTCTGTACTAACTGAAAATGGAAAACCTCCTGAAAGATGTTATTTTTCCCATTGAGAGAAATTACATTACAGAATGCCATTCACTGCCTTATGCTGCAGCCAGTTAAGGATTAAACTCTGCACCCCTCTTTTTCAGCCCAGCGCTGTGTGTTTGGAAAGCAGGCGGGCTTGCAGCTGAGCCAGCTCTAATAATAATAATAATTCTTGATGAAGAGCACAGAGCAGCCTGTGATTAGCAAAATAATTATTGCACAGTGTGGAAGTTGAGAACTGGGGTTTTGACATGGGATGCTCACTGCAGCTGCCTGGTGAGACAGTCAGCTTGTGTCACCCTACTGATGTGTAAGGCTGGGTGCAAGAGCCACACAGAGCAAAATGTGCTTGTAAAGTGATGATGGCTTTTGAGACTTTCCAATAAATTTGGATGAAAGGGCAGCCAAAAAACTTGTAAATAGGGGTTTACACTGTGCTCTTCTCCCCAGGGTGATATTTCATTTTTAGAAGGTTTTGATGCAGTTGTTGGATGTTCTCTCTGCCAGGAGACCAAAGTTTGATTAGCTGATGGCTCTAGGACCTAAAAAATGGACTAGGAAGCCTTCCACACTTCTCCTTTATGATGCTGGTTCAGATCCGGGTCAGCAGGATTGAGAGAGACATCTCATTAAATGATGCTTCTCTGACACAGAATCATAGAATAGTTAGGGTTGGAAAGAACAAGATCATCCAGGGATGTCTCATGCTAGACCATGTTGCCCAAGGCTCTGTCCATCCTGGCCTTGAACACTGTCAGGGATGGAGCATTTACTTCTTTTCTCAATACATTCCAGTGTCTTACAACCCTTATGTATAAAACCACGTTTGTGGGCTCACAGCTGGTGACTCTTTGCCTTAAAAACCAATCTGCCCTAATGGATAACAGCAAACAGGGCATTTTAAGCATGCTTTCATCTCTTTCCTTCATTAGCAAGGTCAGGGTTTGTCCCCAGCCAGATGGGGAGGTGGCAACATGCACACATGGGTGCCATTGGCTGTCATCAGTGTGAGGCTTCAAGGCAGGACTCACCTTGGGAACATGCACAGGAGTTTGGGATGAGGGGCCGTTGGAACTGATTCAGCCCACAAAATGAGCAGAGCTTGGGAAATGCTTCCTAAGGATGGTGCTAGAATGGGCATCCTTGGACCCTGGCTGTGGATGGGTCCCTGCCTGCGCTGCTCTCTACCTTTCACGAATAATTTATATACAAATAAATATTTGTACCATTTGCACCAATTTTTACCAATAGAAATAAGTCTTTAAGAAAGTCAGGTTTAAGCTAAAATGAATATAGGGTACTCTTTTGGGTTGCATTAGTTTAACTGAAGCCTAGTAGAGTGTAGATCTCTTCCAGACTGCCTCAAGTATTTGCATAGGGCTCATACAAATAATGCCCTGATTTTCCCTCCATGATGCTTACTACCATAATAGACAAATAACAGTGATTAAAAAAAAAGTGCCTTAATTAAGCTTGCTTTACTTGAGGCACACAGGGGGAAGCATCCTTTGATCTTTCCCACCCTTTGATTATTTTGTGATTTTGTGTTTTTCTTTCCTGTATCTCTTCGGTTGACAATAATCAGAAGGATGTGTGTGTTCATGCATGTATGTGCCTGTGTGGACACACATACTACACATTCACACACATATACCTGCTCTTTTTGTGTATTGTAAAACACGTATATTTTTCCCCTTTGTCAAAGACAACTGATGTTGTCTGCATGCAGCAGGACAAGCTGTTGAGTTAATACCATCATGTAAAGTTCAGGAAAGCCCAGTCAACTTTTTTCTAATAAGAGGATATTCTGGTCCTCTTGATAATGAGCCCCCATTGTAAACTCATTTTGAGTCATGGGTTTAAATCTTTGTTCCAGTGGAAAAGATTTTTATGAGCAGCCCAAACAAACATTAATTCCTGGTGGGTTTTTTTAGCAGAGCTGCTTAATATAGTGCAGATTCTGGATCGGAATTGTGACTCCAAGGGAAAAGAGAAAAACTGAAACAATACAAATCATGGTTTGGTGGCACAAACCTTTTGTCCCACCCTAACCCCTGATAGAGATTTGGCAGGGGCAGCAGGCTGGGTTTCCTCACTGTGAGACACTGCATGCTTGCCAGTGCTCTGTGCAGTTGGGTTTCCATTTTCTCTGCTGGTGGTCACTCCGCTTTTGTTTTGGGGATGCCAGAATATGACTTTGGAATTAAAAACTATGCCAGCTTTATGTAGAATTATTCCTGCTGCTTCCTGCAGCCCCCCTATATTTGCAGGAAAAGGCTGTTATGGAAAACATGCCAGTGTTTTGGAAGTGTGCTAGCCCTGTGATTTTGGGTTTTGGCCTCTTTTTCGTTTATCTTCCTCCATACTGTGAGTAGGACATCCCTAAACAGTCCTGTAGCAATTCCTACCTATCCTGCACAGCTTATCCATCACCTTTGTTTTCAGTGGCTCGGACTGCTATGTCAGCAGCATCCCTTGGGATTATGATTTCATCACAACAGAGCATGTGCTGAGACAGTCTACACTTCAGGGAGGGTGTGAGTCGTGTGCTGATGAGGTGGTGGGTGGCTCACAGGCCAAGATGAGCTGGGAAACCTGTCCTGATTTTCCAGTGCTGTATAGCACTGGAATGCTCCTGGATGCATGGTGTGTTTTGCAGGAAGCATTGTGGCCTTGAAGCTCAAAGCTCTTGAATCAGCTTTTGCTCTTCATTCCTGAGAAATGCAGTGTTGAAAGGTGGCATGTGTAATTATCTCCATCTCCTCATCCAGACGCAGGGTTTGGAGCTGGTGTAGCAGCTGGCACCCCTCAGACGTGGCATTGCCTTTGCACCAGCTGTGCTGCTGGTGATGGATATGCTGCCTCTGGTGTGCTACTTCCTTATCCTTGTCGGACTTGGTTGAGGACCTTCTCCTGGCAGGTGGGAAGGGCTCTCCTCTTCACTGGCCCTAGCTATCGCCATGCATACCTCTGCTTGTACGTAATTCACCTAAGCAAACAAGAGCTCCACTTTCATTGCTGCTTTATCACACAGGAATGGCAGCTGTGGTGTGAGGAGCATTTGCACTGCACAGTTCCTCAGCTTCGGGTACTTCCTTTGTTCTCTTGTCTCTGATACTGAAGCATCTTTCCAAAATTAGAAAGTGAAAGCCATGTTAGTCTTTTCCTTAAAACAGTTCCTGAGCATGGAGAAAAGGTGAGGTTGGCATCTGGAGCTGGTGTATTTAGTATTAATGATGCATTTAAATGATTAAAATTATCCTTGCATTGTGCAGGGGAATTCTGATATCCATCATTAGTGGAAAGACGTCTGTGGAAGATTTCCCTGCCCATGGCAGGGGTGTTGGAACTAGGTGATCTTTAAAGTCCCTTCCAAACCAAACCATTCTATGGTTCTATGAAATGTATGATTCACACTCATAAATACTTTCTTTCCTCCTTTTATTATTTGCTGACTTCTCCTAGCTCTTGCATGTCCTTTTGAAGTCAGTGCTTGTCCTGCTGTCAATACTTCCTGCTGCTTTTCTCCTTAGCATAGGTGACCCGTGGCTGTGTAAGGGTGAGGTGTCTTTTCTTCTTGACAGGTAATGTAACTTGTATCATTTGTGTGACCTGCACTTACATAGGGGATGTAGTAATCTGGATGAGGAAATAAGGCTTAGAAACTCTTACGTACATTGGAGAGATCTTTCTAGCAAATGTTATTTGGATTAACATTCTTTATTTTACTGTCAAGGATAACTGATATGAACAAGCCTGGTGTTAGGTGTGCTTGTCTTCCCATGATCTGATGCAATATTGCAGCTGGGTTTTATTGCAAAACGAGACCAATGTTAACTGATAATGTGATTGTGACAGGGTAGGCCTCCCTCTGCAGAAGATGACAGCCCCTCTGCACAAGCTGGTTTTCTGGATCCTTCAATTATTAAAGCACAGTTTCTTTCCATACAGGAGAAACAGTTTACAGGGTGTTGTTATAAACATGAAAATGCGTGCATTAGTTTACCTGCTGCCCTGCAGGATATCAACATCCATTGGTGGAGCTTGGGTTGACCTCCATGTAGTAAATTCAATCTTTGAAGTTAGTCATCTTAAATATTTCATCTAAAAGTTATTATTACAAGAAAAGGGCATTTAGATGGAATCTTTGTTGTTGATATTCCTTCTTTTGGATGAAACTATATATCTTGCCTCATGTAGTCTGGCCCTGGGGGGTAAGGGGGGCAGGAGAAGTATGAGTTGCCTCCACACTCGGGAGATACAGACCTCAACTTCAACAGGATATGTGGAAAGGATGAAAACTGCACTTTGAGTCATTTGCTTCCTCTAGAGCTTGCAGAACAGATACAGCCTTAAGTGAAAACATGAATCCAGTTAAGATATTCCCCCTTTCATTCTTCTTTCCACCTTTACCAATTATTATTTCTGGCTTTCCGACTCAAAAAAATCCCTCCTGTAGGAGCCTGGAAAAGGGTTAGTGCTTTTGTAATTTCTCTGCATACAGCTCTGTAAGGGGAAATATTTCTCTTCTACTTCTTCACCCTGTTTTATTGATGCCCTTCTTTGCTAAGCCACTCGTGCTGGAGGAGATGAGGTGCTTCTCACCTGGCATCTCAGGCTTGATTTAGTGCTCTTCCGTGGTCTTTCTGGGCAAAGTGAGGCAGGAAGGACTTAACAGATGCAACAGATGCGTGGTTTTGGGAGTGGACCCAGAGGAAGGTCTCTCACATACATCTGTACTTCATGTTTAGTAGCCCTCATATTTTGGGCAAGCTGTTGAACCCCAGTGCACTTGGTTATGCAGGGCACCCTGATGGTATTGGGGGGAAGGAGGCCCCACTCCCTGCCTTTTGCTGTCAGTCAGTTCAAGTCCAAGAACATAGGGATTTGCTGTTTTTCTTATTCCGCATAATTTGTCTACAGAGACTCTGTTTAATATGTTTGAAATGTGGAATTTATCTGCTGCTATTATTACCCCAATGCAGAGGGGCCGCGAGACCTTTTGTTTGGTTCAGCCCAGCCCGGATCACTTCTCTCTGGAGGTCCTGGCTGCGGGATGAGGTTGCCCAGGCCCCATCCTCTGCAAAACAATGTTTTTCCATTTACTCTACATCAGCCTGTCTGCTATTACAGCTCCTTTTCCTCCAAAGATTGCAAGAGGGGTGGCAGATTGCACGGGATGCTTCTGGAGGGCTCATTCTCTGCAGTGAGGCACCCTTCATCACCAGAAGGTGCAGAAGAGGCAGGGGATGGTCTTCCTAGCTAGAAACCCCATGCAGCCTCATTGTCCTGCTTCTGGATTCCTTCCCAACACGTTAACCCATCTCAGGAGCTAAACTGGGTCTGTATGGGATGCATCTTGTCACTGGCAAAGATTGCCACCTCTCTGGAGCTGCACCCATCTCCCAGTGATATCCTCTGCATGTCCGGGGAAGCACTTCGCAGCCAGCTGTCCCTTGCTCCTTGGATAATATTCCACTTATTCCTGTCTTGTTCTGCGCCTGCGCTTGTAGCTGGTCACGCGTCTCCCAGGGGCTGTGTGGGCTTTGCCAGTGTTAAGCACCCACATGGGTGCGTAGTCCAAGCATATAGCGCTCATCCCCTCCAGACCCTGCTTTGGCAGGGAAAGAAGGATAAAAACCCCCTGAATTCTTCACTGCTGACTGCAGAGAGCAATTATTTAGTGGGATTTTGAACAGAGGGAGCCCAGAATGGACTCACAGCTCTGAATCCAAGCCGTGAGGCTGCACTAGATGAATCATGAGGGGGGAGGAAGAAAATATCTCTGAGTCATAATCCCAAATACTACAGAGCGGATTTGCTTCAGGGGGTTTTTGTGTTCCTGTGTGCTGACTAATGCGCAGGGAAGCAGCGAAAGCCCTTTCTCTGCTGTTTCATCTGTGAAGAATGCAGCCCTGTCTCTCCCCGCCTCATCTCCATGGCTTACCCAAGCGTGCAGTGCTCTCCTCTCCTGCTTCCCTGCAACCCCCTTGCCATCTGTCTGGTCACTGCTTCGCCTCCTCAACCCCCCCACAAATGCCAGTGGCAGCAGGGTGGGCATTGTTGCTTTCCCTGTGGAGGGGATGTGCTGAGCAAGGACCACGCACCAGCAGCTGTTTGTGCCCCACCAGGCAGTGTGGTGAACTTAGAATACACTGTTCTGCACAGCACCTGCTATTCAAGCATTTCAAAATGATTTATGAAGAGGGGTTAATATGATGATGGGCACCCAGCACCCACAGCTTGGTGGCTATAAATACAGTGAAGTGAACTAGCTGTCATCTCCCTGGTGATGTTACTACAGTTGCCTAAGCCTAAGACCCCAAAATGATTTGAAGTCTGTGTATTTTTACAGGGCATGTGATATTTGGCATTTTATTCCATCATCTGCTCCCATTATGCTTTCATGATTCCTACTGTTTTAAATTCATAGAACCATAGAATGGTTTGGGTTGGAAGGGACCTTAAAGATCATTTAGTTCCAACCCCCTGTCATGGGCAGGGACACCTTTCACTAGACCAGTTGCTTCATTTTGATTAGATGTCCCTCCCCAAAAGATGTATAAAATCAATATTCATTTAATAAAGTATACCTTCCCCTAGCCCTTTGCTTGCACCATATTAGGGACAGGGATGAAGTCACAACCTGCATCCCCTGCTCTGGTCCTGTCCACAGAGGCAGCAGCACTAAGAGGCAGCGGATGTCCCCAGAGATGTGACTGAGAAACCATGGTGCCACAGGGGGTGAAGTTTTGGGTGGCAGAGCTGGTCTGCCCTGAAAGGGCAGGTTCTCCCTTGGGAGCCAAGTTTTGGCTGTCTTGTTATTCTGATTAGATTATTTTCCTGGATAATTAAGCAACATTATTTATGTTCTATTAACAATATATGAGTTCTGGTTTAGACTCTGTATGTCTCTGTAAAATATGTTTTAGTATTTTCTTTGCTTAAGGCATGCAGATTTGAAAACTTACAGTGCTCCTGTAATTCCATACACAAAGAAAAGCAGTGCAAGTGATTTAAATTTCAGTGAGCAAAGATTTTTCTTGGGATATGAGACTGTTCTTTTTGCCTTACAATGTCTTTAATTAATTTTTCATTACTACAGGTATTGGTGATAGGATAAATGTTCCTCCACAGGGAAAAGCTGGTAGCCTCTCAGTCCAGGAGTGGCAGCTCGGAGTTCCTAGTGCTGGACAGTTTCACTGTCCTTGGGTTTCCTACACCTAAAACTGCTCAGATGGAGTGACAATTCACACTATGGAGTTCATATGTTGTTTTGGGGTTTATTCCCCTTTGCCTAAGGTTATTTTTCAGCGGTACTTGGTGGTATTTGCTACCTCCTTGTAGGAAAAGAGGAGGCAGCATTTGAAGCGGGGCAACACACACTTGGGTAATGCAGATGCCACCTGCGGCAGGTGATGGTACCCACTCCCATAATGCTGCATATGGATCTTCTGCTGGGCAGCTGAAACCAACTCCTAAACAAAACAATATTCTTCAGCAAGAAAAAAGGCTTTTCTCCCCTGGTTTTCGTTCCCCACTGCCTCCGCAAGAGGTGTTTGTAAATCGATTGCATTTCATCAGCAAAACTACACTGGTTGGGGCTGTGGGTGTATTCTGCATTTTATTTTCATTTTCTTCTCATCAATTTACCAGCTCCTGGCATGATTTAAGTACGGATGAAGCCAAGGCAAATGTGAGATGCCTTGGTTTCTTGTATGCGGAAGGGAGCTAATATGCCTTTGGGTGCAAGGGTGGGGAATTTGCAAGTCTCTGGATTATTTTTTTCTTCCCTTGTGTGTGTGTGATTTGAGGAAGAAAGAGAGTCTTTGGACAATAAAGTGAAATTTGTATTTTTTAAGCAGTAAGGTATTTGCCTGTATACAAAATACTCACTGCTTGATATTTAATTCTCTTTCTTTAGCCACATTACCTCTAGCGATGCAGGTGTTGGAAGTAAGTGCTCTTACTCTGCTTTGCAGACCTTTTCCCAGTCAGATCCAGTGCCTTAACACAGCCTCACCCCACAACTTGCCTTCCCTGGCTGTCTTGGCTAGCCTTGCCTGCTGAAGTGATGTGACCTGTGCTGCTATGGTGATAGCAACCCCTGGCTTATGAGAAGGCAGGAAGGGTGGTCATCTTCTTAATAAAGATCCATCTAGCTGGGCCTGGACAAAGGTCTGAGATGAAAAGTGTATTCCCCTTGCTAGTATCCCCTCCTTTTGCACTGAATCTAGATAAAAAGGAGATACCAATTAAATTCATGCATTTTTGGCACATAAAAGAGGCTAAAGACAAGTGCATTAAAGCAAGTGACAATCCCAGCAGCTTTGCCAGGGGGAACGTGTTACTGCTGCGAGTCTTGATGGAATGAGGGCAAACTTGTATAAGATGTTAACGTTTCCTCTTTGCTTTATATTTGCGTAATTCCCTGTGCTTTCACAGGGCTCCTTGCTTGCGAATGGTTATCCAGACATTAAGTAATCCTCAGCAGTTTGGGGCTGTTGGTGGCTGTACTTTCTTGTCCTTAAGGGTGGGGAGGCTTTGTGCTAGATGAGGCAGAGCTCTCCCAAGAGATGGGTACCTACCTGGCCACCAGTGCCTGGGACAGCCTGGCTGTGCACAGCAGGAGCTGTCTAATCTCAAGCTTGTTGTATTCCAGAGTAAACTTGAGTGCTGCCTTACTATGGATTAAAAGCAAAACTCCTGGTTATTCCTGTGCGTTTTAGATGATGTACCCTCTGGTTTATTGTGCTGGGGTGACTTTGGGTGTCTCCTCAGCTGATTGCCCTCAAGCTTTATGGAGGCTGGAGAACCTGCGCTCAGATTTTTCCCTGTACCCTCAGTGCCAATGAGGTGTATTTCAGGTTAGGTGAAAGCCTGTGTTGCAGCTGTGCCTGCATACAGCCAGGCTTTCCTGTTCACTTGGCAAAGAGTTTGAAGGCAAAGCCAGGGTTCCAGGTTCACTGTGCACTGTGGAGCATATGGGACTGCTCAACAGACAGAACCATAGAATGGTTTGGGTTGGAGGGGACATTAAAGATCATATAGTCCAAACCCCCTGCCATGGGCAGGGATGCCTTTCACTAGACCAGATTGTTCAAAGCCCCATCCAACCTGTCCTTGAACACTGCCAGGGATGGAACATCCACAAGTGGTGTGTCTGTAGGGAGTTGAGGATGTCCAGGCTGATACAAACACACTGGTCTCATGCAAACCCTCACAGCTCTGGAGTCAAGCCTTTCGTTAGAAGGCAGTGGAATACAAGAAATGAATTCATTCACATATCCTGGTAGTTGTATTGGAGCCACTGGGGATGTCCAGAAGGAAATGGTGTCACAAGTTGGCAAGGCAGCAGCCACATTTACTGGCTTAACTGAGATTTGGTCATTGAAAATCTGCAGCTGAAAGGCTGAACTATGAGTCTTGGACTTGAAAGTAATTTTTATCTAAACACATGGGTCTGAAAGCTGGAAGCTTATCAAAGGTACAGGCAAAATATCTGAGTGTCTTTGAAAACAAATGGCTTAGAAGAACATAGAACAGTAATCTCCACAGTGATGGAAGTGTTTGGGTGATATGAAACCTGAGTGTCTGCTGTAGCAGGGGGGCTGCTGGGCAGTGGGACAGAGACACACCGGGATGTGGTGGCAACAGCCTCTCTCTTAAAACACAGTCAGATAGAGAAATTTATATGGGATTTACTATAGCATGTGTGTGAAGAGCTTTCACTGGTAGACAAGAGTGGTGGAGCCTTGCTTGTTGTTTAAGTGATGGCCAAGGGTAACAAACAATGGGCAAACTCAGTTGAAAGTTTTAACAGTTCTTTTCCTTGGAGGAGTGGGGTAATCCCTACAATATATGGCACTTTCTGTCATGGTGTGGTTTTGTCCTTGCAGGTAGTTTGGGCTTGATGCCTAATTCATGTTGGTGATACATAGCCCAATGCCAAGAACTGGTTCCCTGCCATG
Organism: Agapornis roseicollis; assembly: GCA_002631895.1. Taxonomy (NCBI): domain Eukaryota; kingdom Metazoa; phylum Chordata; class Aves; order Psittaciformes; family Psittacidae; genus Agapornis; species Agapornis roseicollis. Next base: position 91,044 of record NDXB01003237.1, on the reverse strand, counting down.
TGGAAGCAGATTCCTCCTGTCATTGTTACTGCACCTGCAAAACTGGGTAAATGATACTTCTTTCTCTGCAGCAGACTTTTAAACCTCTGGGTTTCCAGAGTGTCCTGTTACATACCCAGTATGAGTTGCCATCAGAAGGGGTGGTTGTAAGAGTTGCAACATCTAGGTGGTAAAGGATAAGCAGCAGCCAATTAAGAAATGCTGCTATAATGAGAGGAAGAACACAAGAGTGCATTACACTGCTGGGATCACAAAGGGCTCTTCCTTACCCTCATGAGCAGCCACGGGGTATAATCTCATTAATAAATACATCAAGCTGCATCTTAAGACTGATTGGGCTGCCTGCCCTGTGACTGCTGGACGGTATCCAGAGTTGGGCATGGCTAGAGACCTTCTTGCTGCAGCCTGAAGTTGTTCAGAGCCAGCTGATACTGACTCATTCTAGTGCCAGTGTTGTCTTTTAGCTTAAATCACTATTTCCATGATGCAGACAGCAATCTCATGCCCTCTGAGCCATGCAGGTCCAGCACAGGCAGCTCACTCTGTCCTCTCATCCAAGAAGGGCTCGTCATGGCCCTCCTGCTCCTGTCAGCTTGATCTTCTGTCAAGCTCTGCTCAAACACATCCTTCTTGAATGTAAGCTCCCAGGTGGGACACAGCATCTTGGAGGCAGGGTGTCCTGCTGATGCTTACATCTTCTTTACATGTACGAGAAGTACTAGATGACCTTTGAAGTCTCTTTAAATCTATGCTGTTCTGTGATTCTGTTCTTTGTTTAAACTATTTACATATATTTAAATAGAGATCACAGGGGCTGCAGTGAGACACCAAACCTTTTAGGCAGTGCCATGGCTCCCCTGGCATTCAAGAGGTCCTCCTCTGCGCTGTGGGCTTATTGCAACTACAGCTACTCATGCAGTGAAATCAGGACAAGCTCCTGCCGCAGGTGAGCAAAGATGCTTTTTGCAGCAGTGTAGTTTGAAGTGGATGTGTACTGTGCTGTAAACATGGGGTTTATCCCTGGGAGAGGTTTATTTGTCCGATTGTGGTTGTAATTTGAGGTCCACCTCCCTGTCTGGTCCTTAAGGGTGACCAGTGCAGAATAGGTGCTGACAAGGCCCTTGCTTTCCATGCTTCATTTTGGTTTTGTGGAAGGGAAACAGGGAGGGGGAAAGAGAAAAGCCAGCAAAAATGAAAGCAGAATTTCTGCTGCAGCAGTTTGAAACAGTAAATGAACCACATTTGATACTGTGGGGGTTTGTTTTGTTTTTTCCCTCATTTCGTCATCCACCTCTTATTCTTTCTCAGTCTTGGCAGTGGGAAGGACCTTTCTTAAGACCTGGTGTCTTGTTGACTCCCTGAAACCAGATGTACACCCATTCACTAGAGTGCAGAACCTGCTCACACTAGCTGCTTCCCAGCACACTGGGTAGCTTTGCCTTTAGGAAGGGCTATCAATACAAGATTGTCATTAGAACTCATCACTGCAGGAGCCAGTAGCTGAGCTACCAAACTGGGGAGTTGAGGTCAGGATGCCACATAACCACAGTGGCATAATACACAGGGGTTTAGCTTGCAGAAGGTTCAGTTGGGGTAGCTGAAGCACTTGTAGACCCATACCAGTTCTGGAGTTTGGAGGAATGGATATGTGGGAATGGAGGCCACCACATAAAGCAGCTCAAGCACTGTCATGCCTTGTAACGTGGCACATTAAAGTCACCTGAAATGGGTTGCTCTTGGTGCTGTTCTGTAGAAGGAGCAGTGAAATGGACAGTGGTGGGTGGCAAATATCTGTCCTCAGTTGGACTCACCTTCCTCTACTGCCAGACATGAAGTTCTACTTTGGTGAGATTCAGAATAGGTCTGATGGAGCAAAAACACAATTAGAAAGCTATCTGAGATAAAAAAATCTGTATCTGTCTATTTACATGGAGGTACAAGGGTGGTTAAAGCACTGACCATGTGGTTAAATGGACCTCTAGAAGCTGTGGCAGGTGGTCTTCCAGTGATGCAAGCCCAATGGTAGATGTTGTCATCTCTTAGCTCTCTTCTCTGCTTCCTGGAGACTGCCATACTTGCCAGAAGGGGAACTGTGTCACCTTTTCAGCTGCCACCAATCACAGCTGAGGTTTTAGTTTAAACTGTTGGTTTAATTGAGATGGAGAATGTACCAAGTTGCTTGTGTGTGTTGGTGGTGAGTGCCCATGTGCTGGTGGTGGGAGCATCCTCTCACTCGTGATAATTGCATGGGTTTGCTCTCCGAAACATCTGAGGTTAGAGACCGGATGCTGAGCATCAGTAGTGGGTGGTTTTGATCCCATCAGGTGATTCCTATGGTACTATGTTTAAAAACCATCCTTTTCACTGGGAGGCTCATCACATGGTTTCTGAAGGGTTCACATTCTTCAGTTATTCCTGCTCCGTTTAGATATGCAGGGCTGTAATCTTTATGTTTTATAGCTTAACATGCCTCAGGCCTTCCTAATAAATAGGACTTCATTACTGCAATTGAACCACTTAAATTAATATACAGTAAACTACTGCAGGCTTCCAGGTTGTGCCTTATCATGGGGATGCTCGAGGGCTTGATTTAAAAGACAATTTCACAGAGGTCCCTTTCTGGGGGAGCATGTGGAGGAAGAGGGCAGCAGGAAGTGGTGATTTGACGGCAGTTGAGGATCACAAGGTCTCTCATCTCCTTGTGTCCCACAAGTGGGGCCATTTGTACTTCTTTGTTACGCTGCATTAGGGTCAGAAGAGAATGGACTTCAATCACTCTTCCCGTTCCCATGTAGTCTTGAATGGCTTTATGCTGTCATAAACACTCATGAGAAGAAAGGAAGGTAGGATGTCCTCATACTGGCTTGGGTACATTGATGCAGATTTCTGGCAATGGAATTGTTTGGTTCAAGGAATATCAGCGATTCTGGTTTTGCGTCTTGACTAGTGATGGTGCTGGTACATGAACTGTGTAGGGGATGGTGTGGCAGCAGTGCATGTTCCCAAACCTGGCAGAGTGCGGTCAGACTTCCTCAAAGTCAGAATGTGCTTAAAGTTGATGCAGATTCTACCTCTTGCTTGCAAAAAGCTGTTTGCATCCAGATTGTGTAGCCAGGTGGACCGAGGTTAGCAGCTGTGGAAGAATGTAGCCTTGAGAGGGTGAATTCTTACACAGACTTGGCTTGTGTCAGTGAGAATAACAGCTACCAGCTAAACTGGGCTTTGTCAACTCAAGACCCAAACTGTGGTGTAGCTGTGGAAAGAGCAAGCTGGCTTTGGCATGTCTGGATATCAACATGATGCATTTCCTGGTGGTGGGAAAGCCCACATCTGCTGTGAAAAGAACACTGCTTTCCTTGGAAAAGTACTTACCGAGATAGGGATGATGGACAAGACTCTTGATAAATGTGACTTCACAGACCATGTTTTCAGGCTTGTGGAAAAAAGATGGAAAAGGTATCTTAACATGTCAAAGTTTGAGGGATGGGTCTGGAGGTTTGAAGGTAATGCATTCTAAAAATAAGCATTAAAAATGATTCTTGAGCTTGGGCCAGGTTATTTCAAGATCGAAATCAAGGCCAAGGCTCTCCAGTACCATTTTCCAGGTCATTTTTGTCGGCTTTATTAATCTGTTCTGCTTTTGAGGTAGGAAAAAATGGTGATGTCTGCCATGGTCTTTCCCCTTTCTTTGTGAAGATATGTTCCTAAGGACTCCTGACTCTTCTGCCAATCTTAGGCTTGCAGCCTATTGCTGTATTGTCTAAGGTTCTTTTTCTTTAATGTATCAGTTTACCCATCAGGAAAAGAAAAGCGTGGATGACTTTAAAGGGGCATAAAAAGACTTTAAAAAGGTAGATAGCAAAATAAATAGGTAAATTAAAAATTGCTACGGGTGAGCCCAGATAGGCAGACCAAAATGTAGCAAATAGACAGCTAATGTAAGTTTTTTGGGTTTTCTGAGGTCTTACTGGGTGACTCCAGTACTTCTGATAGCTCAGAAGTCAGTCCTGCTGGATGGCAGAGCTAAAGTGAGCACATCAGCAGGACCAGCTGGGCACTGGGGAGGATGTAAAGGAGAGTGAAGCTGAGTTGTAAGCAGGCATGAGCAGCCTGGGCAAGCCTGAGAGACAGTGAGAGTGTTTTGGTGGAACCAACATCGGATTTGGATCTAAACATCCTCTTGATGGTATCTTCTGCCACCTTCCGCTGGGGTTGATGCATTTCTGATACGTTTTCCCTTCATGAATGTCCTGGTGTCTCTCACGTCCTGAGTCTCTTGTGCTTTGCTGCTGGGCTGGAGACCCATGGGGTTGGAGCTGGAAAAGCCATTGGAGCTTTTTGACATGGTGATGATGTTCTTGCTGCACTGTGCCATGGTGGCCCTTTTCAGGAAGGGAGCGCCATTCCTCAGTGTGAGGTGCTGTGGCTTTTGCTTGCACTAGTGCACGGAGGCAGCCTCTGCAGAGCAATGGATGGGGCTGAGCCCTGGCAGGATGTATCGGTCCCCATCGGGGATGGGAATAGGCTCCTTTTTCCTGAAACAGCCTGTGCTGATTCTTCTGTCTCTGGGGACTGCTTTGGCCATGGGGCCTCCCATCTCCACCCTAGCTCACTGTGTCCTGTGAGGACTTAACTGTGATTCCAGGGCTTGTTAGAGCAAGCAGCCACAACAGTGCTTGTTTTTCCAGGATAATCAATCTTGCGTTGGGAAAGGGGCTCGGCAGATGTAGGTGAAAGGTGATGCCGGCACGCTGCCGGCACAGGTCGGCCTGCTCTTTCCTGGCTGTGTCCTCAGCTTTTTATAGCCTTAGTGCATCACACCACAGCTGCCAGCACCTCCAGTGGCTCTGGGATCACGGGACTGCATTGGGACCATGTGGGAACAGCACAGCGTTATGTGTGCTGCGTTGCATCAGCCACAGACATGTCTAATCTGATAGCCTGACTCCCAAATAAGCAGTGTTGGGTGGGTCAGGGGAGGGCAGGAATAAAAACTGATTAAGTTTAATCTGCTATAATAAATCCTTTTTCGTAAGTATTTTCTTTCTGTTTGCTAGCCCTTGATCACAAAGTTCAGTTGTTATGCCGCTATGATATTATTGCTGTGTTTAGGTGTCCCATCCTTCCTTCTTTTCGTTAACCTTGGGAGCTTCCTGCAGAAAATACATCCTGCAGTTTGATTATGTACCTTGTGTATCAGCTTTGTGTTTGCTATCTTAAGTAAATGGGAAAAGCTATCTGGAAAGGCCACTGTGTTTTGTTCCAGCGTCATCCTCAAGTGAAATGAGTTCAGCCTCAGAAGGAGATTGGTAAAATGGGTGTCCTGATAAGCAGTCTTCAGAAGAAAGGCGTTTTAGATATTTTAGCCAAATAGCCCTGCAATAATCTCCCCCCCATTCTTTGTGATAAAGGATGGGCATCTACAGATCTTCTGTTCCCCTCCGTGTGTCCCTAGAGCAGGGACGGGATTCTCCTCCTCATGGTCATCAGGTTATGACCATGAGAGAGAAATCTTGACTCCACTGAAATCAGTGGGGAGGCTGAAGTGGAGCTCTTTGCTCCTGACAAGAGTAAGTCAGATGCTTAAGGAGGCTGATCTCCCTCAAGCAGCTCTTGGGAAGGAGAGGAGTTCAGAGCATAGGCAGCAGCTCTGTGGTGGTGACAGATGGACCTGCTTCTGGTGTTAACGTGTTTGCACAGTAGATAAGAGACATCCCTGATTGTGGGTTAGGTAGACATGCTGGTGGGCCCTTCTCCCACTGAGAAGCCCATGTGGAGGTTTTGTCTGAGCCTGGGGCAGGGGAGCCGTGGAAGCAGTGGATGGTTGGGGCTGCAGGAGCAGTTGTAAGGCTCCAGGCATTTTCTCTCCCCATCCAGTGAGCTCAAATTGATGTTTAAATGGCTCCATGTGACCTTTTTATTTCTTTCCTTTCCCTGGAGCAAATCCAAGAGCACTCACCTGCATCGCTGTCTTGGCGTGGCAGCAAAGGCTGTGCTTCCAGTAATGGGGCCACGGCAAAGAGCAAAGCGTGGTCAGTAAAGCCTGACCATGAGATGTGTTGACTGAGTGAACCCTGCACCTTCCAGTGCTGCGTCATTCTTGCAAAAGAAAAGGGACCTTTTGGAACGGAAACATTCCAGGCTGGATGTGGTTCTGGGCAACCTGATCTACTTGAAGATGTCCCTGCCCGTGGCACTAGATGGACTAGATGACCTTTGAAGGTCCCTTCCAACCTAAACTATTCTATGCTTCTATGACTGCAAATTCAGCTGTGACTCAAGGAACAAGCCTTGTATGTAAATACAGTATTTAACTGCATTCCAATACAGCAAGTGGTATGTGGCTGTGGCTAGGAATTCTTTTGATGTCTTTAGATGCTAATGTAGTGAGAAAATAATCCTGGTTTTCCTTATTTTTGTCTTACTTTCAGCATGCAAACTCTTCAGAAAACCTGGTCTTTAAGCATTTAAGAGCCTGAGTGTGATTAAAATAGAAATTTTAGTATCAATAAAGCAGAAGAGTTGCATTCCATTGCCAATCTTGAAATAAAGATTAAAAATTCTTGTTTTCGGGTTGCAGGAAGGTTAGTTGGGTTTATGGGCATGCTCAGGCATCAGAATGGTGGGGATGCCAACCCTGGGGAGGTCATCCATCCACCCAGGGGAGCTGGAGCCTGACTGCTGCCTTGTTGGTGGGAGGCAGCTCAGGGGGTGAGGAGGAAACAACTGGTTCCCTGCCACTGTCAGGCTGTATATTTATTTTGCAAACATAAATTTGTGTTTGTGTCTTTTTGCTCTTGATGTGGCTGCAAGAATCTTCACACGGGATGGAGGCTATGTAGGTGAAAGCAGAATGATGGGAACAGAGACTGGGTAGGACTGACTTGGTTTTGGTGAGGAGGATTGAAACTGGTGTGTGGTAAGGAATGCTCTGCAGTGAGCAAAACATCCCTTCATAAACACATGGGATAGGCCAGGTAGAAATGGAGCCCAGTCCTTGATGGAAAACTTTGCATCAGCAGAAAAAAGATTCTCTCTTGGATAACAGCAGAAAAATGAACCCTGTAATTTTGTAATGTAACTGTATGATGCAATAAATGAGGCTTTTCCATGCTGGACTTAGTTAAACCAATGCAACATCTATATTTGGATGAGGCTAAATCCTACACTGTTATGAAATCTTTCCTAATAACAGTATTTCCTTTCACCTCAAGAAGGTCCTGAGCTTGTGCCCGTTGACTTCACTGAGCTGCACTTTAAAGCTGCTTGTAACAGCAGGGCAGGCATTTATTTGGATTTGCCTTCTGAAATGAGTCAAATTATTCCATGGGCTTCGGTTTAATGGCAAACACTTTGTGTTATTATTTACGGACTATTGAACATGTGCCCTTAATGAGTGGGAGATGTAAAAAAAGCAACAGGAAGACAGAGCCTAATCTGCCAAAACGTCTCTACACTGCTGTTCCCAGAGATGTTTTGATATCTTCACCTCGGGTGCCTTTGTGGAGCCATGTGCCAGCCCTGGAGCACGTGGGGCTTCTCCTGGGCTCAGCAGGGATGCTCAAACCTCAAGCCAAGTGTGACAGTGCACAGGGAAAGGCATTAACACTGGGCTTCTGTCCGGTTATCAGAGGAGGAAGCAGCAGCCACTGGGAATTCAGCTTCAAACAGAGCCAAATATAAAAGCTTGCAGTGCATCAGCTGTGCAAGGGGTGATTTGTGCTCAATAAAAAATGTCTTTTTTCTTTTTGGCCCTTACCCCCTTGCTGCTTCTCAACTATCTTTGGGCTGTTTGCTTTACTTGCAAAAAACACTGCTAGCAAGAGCATTGTGTGGTTTGCTTTGGGTTGATGAGTTGAGCTGGTCCAGAGCAGCACAAAGAGGAGCAATGGGCTCAGAAATGTCACCTTCTGGCCTCATTGGACCAGCAAATCAATTTGGTGTTTGTGGGGCTGGAACTGTGTTGATCCAGCACTTCAGTGATCAAGCTTCACCAGCACTGGGGTCTTCTACTGAGTTTTTCCCTACCAGTGCCTTCAGAGGACCAACCCCACCATCCCAACTCCAGTAGCTGGCACATCTCTTATCTTCTTGGAACTGAAGTACTGGCAGTTGGATGGCATAACAGGGAGAATTGCAAATCCAGTTTAATAGAGGGATTTCAGGAGGCTGTGGTGGTGGGGGATGGAGGAAAGTGAGCGTCAACTGTAAAGGAGATGCCTTGAGTTGATGGATTTTATCTTTGAAAAGTAAGGGGCTGGTGTCTTTGGTGTTTTTTCTTTTCAATAGCATCTAATTAATCTCACAGCCACTTCTATAATTCTAGCTGAACTCCTTTGCTCCTGGAGTGCATTTGTTTGACTATAAAGCATGCTTTTATTTTTAGCCTATGTGGTGACAGCCTAGATCCTGAAGGCTTAAAGAATAGGTCTAAGATAAAGAACTGAAAATGTAATGAGCAGGAGGATTATTTTTGTAGCTAGCTTTGTGACTTTCTTCGCTTTTTATTGTAAGTTGGTAACTAATGCTGTAGGTGAAAAATCATAAATAAAAGGTAGCAAAAAGTGACTGTAAGCTTCAGACTGTGCACTGCTCTGAGAAGCCAGGATGGTTCATGATGACCAAGCTGGGTGGGGGAAGCCACAGTTCATTTTGATCAGGGCAAGAAGCAAGTTTGCAGCCGAGTTTCCCAATTTCCCAGTAATTCCACAGCAGTGCCCAACTGTGCATTGGGGTGCAGCTGAGCGGCTGTGGAGCAGCAGTTCTGTTTTGTACCTCTGAGAGCTCTTGGAGGTCTTTGTGGCTAGACAGGAGCCAGTGGGAGAGCTGATGGTTTCCTTGCTGCCATGTGCCTACATATGGGACTCAAGGAAAGAGAGGCTCAATCATAACACACCATAATCATTGCGTGGTTCCTGTGCCCTTGTTCTACAATTCTCTGGATATGCATGGAACTCCAAAGTGGTTGCATCCCCACCAAATCTAACAAGTGCCTTTTATTTCTTTTGAAGATCGAGAAGTCAGGTGGTTGGGAGGACTTGCCCCTAGCAGTGTTCACATGAAGAGGGTTTCTGTGTGGCTGAACTCTTTAATCTCCTGCTCGGGTCTTCACTGTGGCTAGTGGCTGCCTCCTGCACACTTATAGCAACTGTGGAGTCAATAGGAGCTTTTCAGAAGTTGTGGAGGGCTATTGCAGGTTCCTAGCTGCCTTTCCTCTGCATTTGTAAGAGGCAATGTGAATTCAGTGTGCAGATCATGCAGCCTTGTCCTCTTGTCCTGAGGAGATTGCTGCTGCAGGTGTGGAGGCAGATATTTAAATGGTTCAATAGCTTGAACTATTATAAGTGGACATCATTTTCTCTTATATTTAAACTCAGAAATGGAAAAGGTGCTGGTAGCACTTCATAAAATCTTTACAAACATGAACCACTGTGATTCCTTATAATGGGGAGAAGAAACACTGCTGTGTATAGTGTGTACTGCTGTATGTTGGTGACCAGGTAGTGATGATCTCTATCTGCTGTGGGCATCTCCTGATTCAGTTGTTGGGGGCTTACCAAGATACAGACCCAGCCCTCAAGCATGGTTGTTCAAAGACATGGTTTTCCTGTGTGTATGTAAGACAAATGGGGTGGAAGAGCAGAAGAAAAGGCAGAGACGGAGTGTGAGGCTGTACACACCAGAGTCTTGGAGGGATAAGGACTAATGTACCACAGAGTATTGAAGTTCTTGTCACTGCTCTGGCTGTGGCAGGCACTGCTCTCCCTGGTGGGTTTTTGGAAGGGTGTACTGACTCTCACTCCCCTTAGTACTAGAAGTGATGGGATGGGTTGTGCAAGGCACTCTCATACGACCTATTCCACTGCCTCCATCCTGCAGCACTGCACAACCAGTCATATGCCCTCCTGTGTCTCTCAAGGCCCATATGAAGCAGAGATTAGAAAGATATAGCTTAGGCCAGTGTGACTGTTCCTGGAAGGATGATGACACATCTCTGTCTCCTTCCTGGCCAGTACAGATGGGCTGGAGAGCCCCCAGTAAGTGAAATGTCTCATCTGCTGAAGAGAGAGCTGAAGGATCTGTAGTTGCTCTTGCAGCATGGCTGGGGATCAAGTTTTGGTAGTGACATTGGTCCTCCCTGGGCTGATGGGTGTGCTTCACTTAACAAAGCTGTCAGGAAGGGCCCATCCTCCACCCAGATTGGGGAACCTGCCTTTCATTTTGATGCACAGATCTTGTTTTTTCCTTTGGTGGTTGAAGTTGATGAGTGGGGATTATTGATTTGAATGAGAGCCTATTTTGAAAGAGTAAGCAAACAAGCAAAACAGAAATCCATTTCCTCCTGCACTTGAAAGGGCACAGTTTATCTCTGCAAGCTTAGCCTGGGGGCCAGCATTTCTGTAAAACAGCTTTGAAGCCAGAATCCGTGGTCCTTGGAGAGCAGGAAGGATGAAGTGCTGTCTTTAGCTTTACATCCCTGTGCGCTGGATCTGCAAGTCTGATTTTCCCTTCATGCGCATCCCATGCCAGCATGTTTGGGAACCGAGATCACCAGTCGGTACCCAGCTGCAGTGCCTTGTGCTGCTGCATGGTGGAAATGCAGCTGGAGGGAGAGCACAAGGGTTACAGCTCCACTGGTCTCACCCAGCTGAAGTTATAACTGCCCCGTTTCTGCAGTTCGTGCTGGGGTCTTGCACGCTCAGAAATTAAAGAGTTAGAGTAAAGGCTAGGCTTTTTTTAATTAGTCAGGTCATTATTGAGTGACCCACACTCTTGGAGCATTCCTGAGTGGTCAGAGGATGTTCCCCCTACCCAAGGAGGCTGATGGCATCTCAGAGGGAATGTAGCCATTGTCTGAGCTGGAAGTGGTTCAGGGCTGAAATGGTCATTTTTGATAGATTTGTTTTTTTCTGTGACCTTTCAATTTTTCCGGGTGAGGCAATTCAGCATCTCTTGGGAATGACACTTTAAAATTCATTGTAAGGCATCTTTTACAAAGAGGAAGGTGTATGGAATGCTTTGAAATGCATTCCATAGGAATGTTTTGATAGCATGAAATGAAATTATTTTTCTTGATACTATCACCTACTAAGTTGGGGAGCATTCCTGTCTTAAATACCATAAAAAGGCTAGTTAATATTTACCTTACAGTTTGTTCCTCTGGCTTTCCTATACAACAGTCTCCCATGTATTAGGAGAGTGTCTCCCCCCACTCCTCATTAGGCAACAATTTAAAGTTTTCTTTCTCTTTGTGTAACTATGTCAGCTGGTGCAGATGGAGCATAAATCTTATTAAATTTGACTTTGGTCCAAGGTGACCATAGGTAGTTAAAATGTCAGATTGTGGAATATCTGCTTAAAATATTGCCTTTTGACTTAAAAAAAAAAAAAAAGGTTAGAACAGGGTTCATTGTAAGGAATCTCGGCAGTGTTTTAAATAGTAGTATCCTACTTATGATCCTTATTTGGAATCATTTTGTGAAGACAAAATAGCATCCTCATGACCTGTGTTTTGTGTGAGAATATGAGCTGTGAAAATACAGCCCCTTGGTCTTTTGGCTGTTGGTTCAGGTTGGTTGGCAGATACATACTGAGTGTGGGTAAAGAGTCCTGGATAGATGTGAAGGAGAAGAATTTGTGAGATACCTTCAATGGAATATCTAGGATTACATCTTAAAAGGTACACTTTCTTGTGGATCTAATACAAGAGTCAGTAATTCTTGGAATCATCTTTATGTTGCACTTCATGCTTTATCAAACAACTCATCTTTGGACAGAGTGTAGGTTGGAGTTCCTGATCTACTGGGCAATCCTTCAGTGCTTGTCTTTATCCTTCAAATGTCTTCTGGTTGGAGTTTGCAGGAAGAAATTGACTTTTAAGATGGAAATGGTAGAGTGGGACATGCTGACTGGTTCTTGCCTCCACTTTCTTTTCCTATAACACTGTAATACAAACAGTGGGTTATATTACAGAGGGTACCTCAGACTGATGCAAGTTTACCAACTCTTGGGGGTTAATGAGCAAACTGTAATGGTCTCCTCCTGATTTGCACTGCTAATTTGGTATGCCCATGTCTTCACCTAGCCACAGGCTGGTGGAGCATCTGTGAAGTGCCTTCACCTCATTAATCATGTCCCAGCCAGAGCTTCTTTTTCTGATCTAGGAGGAAAAGCCCTATGTCTGGAGACCGCCTGGGATGTGGCTGTTGGCCAAGCTTATGAGAAGGCCTCAGACACATTCAGGTTACTTCTATGACTCCATAAAGCAAACAAATTCATGGTTCCTCACTGGTACAAAACACAAGTCCTATTGACCTGAACCCCCCTGATTTTGCCACTTTCACTGCTATCCCAGGTTCAGTCTATAGCTCTTCTAAAAGTACATCCCTAAGGACAGGAAGGTAACAGACAAGGAGATGGCTTGAGCTGATTCACCATCTAGATGTTGTTGCAGGGGAATAGTCTGGGCTTGATCCTGCCCTCTTCCTTCCACCAGCACTGATGCTGAGCTTGTTTTGGGTTACTAAACCAGGAGAAAACTACCCCCCGTGGTAGCTTGGATACCCACTGTAGTGAACTGCTGACTTTCAGCAAGCAAATACTACCTGCAACCAACGAGCTGGAGAACTCATAGAAAAAATAGAAGGGTTGAGGGGTTTGCTTATTATTTAATTCCTCTGCTGGGTAGCATTGACTTTGATAAGCAGTCTCTGCACCTGGACGTGTTCTGCAATTAAACAACATTGGGATATTCACTTTGTGTTTAAGAGAGGATTTTGGTGTTGGTAAACAGAGTACATGCCGCCTGCAGTGCTGGTGGATGGAGCAGCAGAGGCGAATGCCCCTGGTTGCATTCTTGTCCATAATAAAGTCAGTGCTGGAGCTTACTACAGCAGCTCATGAGGTTTAACAGGTCCCCTACTGCACTTAACTCACACGGCTGGGTTGTAATGAACATGCTGAAGTGGAAAAACAACCCGTTCCTTAAGGCAAAAAAACACAGGCACAGAAAACACCTTTTGTATTTTAAAATGAGCCCTTGCACTTGGGACCCTTAAATGGTCAAAATTTAACAGGTGAAACTCCTTCTTCTTTCTTTCCCCCTGTATTTCTTCACTAATTAGCAGCAGGTCTCTTAGCTTTTTTTTCATGTGGCTATCAATCATTTGGGGGCTCTCTGTAGCAGTGCATGCTTTGCTCACTGCTGGTTTCCTTCAGCTCATGTTGACTTGTTCTTGCTGCCCTTGGAGAGGAGCTGTGGGCTCAGAGTGCTGCCCTCTGTATTAAAGCTGATGCTTTATTTGCTCGGAACTGGATGCATGCTCAGCACATCATGTTTCTTCATGTGGGAGATTGAACCCTTGTGTATGAGTAGCAGAGTCATTCTTCATCAAGGGATGAGCAGGATAAATGTGTTTTCCAAGTGCCGGCCCATGACTTGCAAATTCTCCGTGTTCTTCAGGGCTGTGCTGCCAACCTACTGCATGACCTTTAGTAAGTTATTTAGGGCAAGACCTGAACTCTTGGTGTTAGGCAGTACTCATAGACAGTCTGCAAGGAAGAGCCTCTGATTATACGGGGAAACAGAAAGCTGCTGAGAGTCTGAGTACAGTGAGCTGGAGATGAAGGTAGGATCTTCATAGCAGGCAGAGAGCTTAGCCTTAGCAACCTGGTGCATTTTAAGGGTAGAGTCCAAGGAACTGGAAAGTTGACTTTTCAGGCACCTCTCCAGATTGCAAGAATGTTTGGGCTGCACTGAGACAGTATCTTACCTGAAGGAGTGGAAGGTGCTAAGGATCCTCTATACCATGAAGGAAGATGCTTAAAATGGTCATTAATGTCTGCCATTGGCTTATCCATTGTTCCAGCCCTTATAACCTGACTAAGAGAAGCCCATATGTTTCTGTAAAAATAACTGTGTGTGAAAGAGCTGAGCTATTCCATAGGCCTTGGGTCCTGCTGCCAGCCAGCTGGGCTTGAAGGCAGATGATGGGAATGAAGAGTGGTGTGGTGTATGTGAGGTGGGGGGAGAAATAAAAGGGGGAAAACAAGAAAATGATGGTTTTGCTCATTGGATGGTGAGGACTGTTGGCTTCATCTCCCAGGAGAACTGAGCAAAGTACGTATTGACACATCCATGGTGGAGGCGGGACAAAAAGCTTGGCTGCTGCTCTGGGCACAGCATGTTGAGGGGCTGGTTCTGTGGGGCAAGCCTCATTTCTCTGGTGACAGTGATTTATCTCTGTTTGCATGCTCCTATTTTACAGGTAATTAGTTTGTGGAGAAAACCGTTAGCTCAAGGATTTCAAGCAGGTGTTCTTGCAGAAGAGGAAGGTTTATCAGGCATTCTGGGTGTCATATAGTCATCAAAGCAGCTGAGGTTTGCTGTGTAGTTGGTGGGATGGAAGTTACTTTGGGAGATCCTCCAAAATGTTTTTATCTGCTCAGGGGTTTGGGTCAGGCCTTCTTCATCTTCTGTTCATTTAATGGTGGGGGACGTTAGGGAATATTTCGTTTCATATAAGCAAGGGCAGGGCAATTCATATATCTTTTTCCATGGGTTAGCAGACTCAGCTACAGCTCCATCTGCAAGTCTTGTCTGCAGACTTCTAGTTGCCTTGTAGTGACTTGCCTCCGGGTTTTGTACTCAACAATCCACACTGGAAAGACACCAGATTTTCATGGATTACAGTGTTGTCCAGTTCTATTGGTGGCATCACAAGCCAGGATAGCTTGGGCTGCGGCAAGGTTGCATCTTTACTGCCGAGAAGGCAATTTTATTGTTTTCCCCAGGGAGGAAGGAGTTTTGATTCAAAGCAGGTTTTGTACTTGAGGTGATTTAAACATGATCAAAGTCAGTGGAATTTTACTTAAAATAAACACCTGATTCTCCTAATCAACCCTTTAAAGAGAGCATCTGGGGAAAAAATGATGGGGTTTTGTACATTTAATTGTTCACTTCTTTTCTTGTTGATATCTGATGTTTTGTTAATACCTGATGACGCTTCCGCTGTTTGAGGATAGATAGGACTTTATTGACACAATTAGCAAAACAAAATGATTATCACACCTTGTATTTAACCCTGTGCTGTTTGATCTATTTGCTTGCACTTTCATTACTCTTTTGCTTGGTTACATTACACAATGATATCACCTTTCTGTGCGGCTGCAAGCTAAAACAAAGCAGAAAAAAGCCACCCTTTTGGCCCTTAGTTGTTTTCTGCTGTTTTTATTACACATGAACTAGAAAGCAATGTTGGGCAAAGTGTTATTTGAGTTTCCTTTCAGTGCTTGCTAGGCATTATTTCCGGGCCTGGCAATTGCCTGTGTTTGAGCGACAGTTTTCATATCTTAAAATAACAAGCAAAAGTCCCAGCAACTCTATTCCCAGCACAATTAGTAAAATCAGATTAAAAAACAAAACAAAACACCCCACCCCAGATTACGAGGGGTTTATATCCATCAAATACTGGAATCTTTATGACTAATTCCCTGGGTATTTTAATTCACTCTGCTGAGATGTGTTTATTCTCTTTGAACGTAGAGGTGGGAAGCGTGGCTCTGTCTGGTGGGAGGTCAAAGAGGGTTGTGGTACTTCAGAGCTGCTTATTTCTGAGATGTTGAGGGTAGGATTCCACTGATGACCAGAGGAAGGACCAGAGCTTGTCATAGACCCCTGATAGTGTGATGCCTCTGATGTGAATGGACATTTTCCTCTGAAATCAGGAGGTCAGATGGTCCTGCTGACACACCACCTTGCAGTGCTTTCCGTTCTTCTCTTCCCTGGTGGCAAAAATACCTCATTAGGTTTAGAAGGGTTGGGAAAAAAACGAGAGGGAAGGAAATCTCTCCTTTCCTCTGAGATAAAAACAAACAAACCAGAGAGGTTTGGAAGGATCTATTGGCTAGGTGAAGGCTTGTCCAATGTGGTAAGAGCTGCCTTGTAACAGCCTGTCCCTTTCCTGTCTCTGAAGGTCCCAGCCCCACGCTTCCCACCAGTCCAGAGTAACGTTTGGAGGAACCCGGCAGCATGGTCCCTTCAGTAGCTCCTGAAGATTTTTAGGATCATAGGATGTGTGGATGCCCAAAACCTTCTGGAGGACGTTGGCTGTGGATAAAAGCATCTGGAAGTTCCTACTGTTTTTTCCTGGGTCACCTTGTATCATTTGGGAAGGAAGCCTCTCTCTCCTGAGGATTATAGCAAACTGGTCACTTATTGGAATACCTCCTCTTGTGTTTTCTCAAGATGAAGCCATTGCTTTACCCAGGAGAAGGGTACTTTTTTCTTCTTCCAGAGCTTTTCCAGTGCAGCAGGGCTCATGTCCAGCAGGTATGTAGATGGTTTTCTCATTCACTACTGAGTCTGCTTTCCTTATCTTTACAAGCTCAGTTTATGCTCTAAGGGCTAGAGGAAGACCTTATAATAGCTTTCTGGTACCTAAAGGGGCCTACAGAATATCTGGAGAAGGACTTTACAAGCGCATGTAGGGATAGGACAAAGGGGAATGGTTTTTAACTGAAAGAGGGTAGCTTTAGATTAGACATTGGGAAGAAATTTTTTACTATGAGGATGCTGAGACACTGGCACAGGGTGCCCAGAGAAGCTGTGGCTGCCCCATCCATCTGGGGCAGTGTTCAAGGCCAGGTTGGATGGTGCTTGAAGCAAAGTGCTCTAATGGAAGGTGTCCCTGCCCATGGCAGGGGGTTGGAACTAAATGATCTCAAAGGTCCTTTCCAGCTCAAACCATTCTGTGATTCTGTGGTTGTTTTTTCATTCAGCTTCTACTAAAGGTAAGAATTTCCAAAGTCACAGAATCACAGAATGGTTGAGGCTGGAAAGGACATCAGGAATCATCTAGTGCAACCTCCCTGCTCAAGAAGGGTCACCTAGAGCACACTGCTCAGGGCTGTGTCCAGATGGCTGTTGAATATCTCCATGGAAGAAGATTCCACAATCTCCCTGGGCAACCTGTTCCAGTGCTCAGTCACCCTCACAGTAAAGAAGTTCTTCCTCATGTTCAGTCCTTGGTGCCTGCTCCGAATGTGGCTTTTCCTCATTAGGACAGAGACCCCATTTGAGATTTGGTTTGTGTAGAATGGTAGGGTCATCTTCTGAAGGTCTGATGCCCTACCTGAGCCTTGCATCTGAGGGGGGTGGAGGTGCTCATATCTGCTGCTCCTTATTCCTTCTCCTGGGTCACACCAGTCTCTTTTGGGCAGCTTCCTACTGGATTTGTAGCAGCCAGCACCAGCTACATGTGGATCAGCTTATTGGACTTTATTGTCTGCTTGCAAAGGAGGCAACATGAGCATTTAATCTGTTTTTGCTCTTCTTAGTTTAACATTATTTCTGCTGAAGAATGTCATTTTGAGGATGATTTATCCCATTAAAAAGGGGGTGGCTTTAATTTTAAAATTATAACTATTTCTATTCACTGTAGACATGGATAACTCAATAGCTGTAGTGTACCAAATTTGCATTCTTATAGTCATTCACAATGAGTTCTTGTGCAGGTGACAAGCTTTTCCATTTTCTCTAATACAAGAATTAGATCATTTTGTTTGTCTCTGTGGGTATCAGTTTGCTGTGAAAATCATTGTTTTTGGCATTTGTGCTGGTTTAGGTTGAAACTGCTCATGTATGTTGGTGAACAGATAACTCCTACAAGGTAGAGGAAAAGTTAGCTCTTTGAATCTAGCTTTANGTCATTCACAATGAGTTCTTGTGCAGGTGACAAGCTTTTCCATTTTCTCTAATACAAGAATTAGATCATTTTGTTTGTCTCTGTGGGTATCAGTTTGCTGTGAAAATCATTGTTTTTGGCATTTGTGCTGGTTTAGGTTGAAACTGCTCATGTATGTTGGTGAACAGATAACTCCTACAAGGTAAAGTTAGCTCTTTGAATCTAGCTTTACTTATTTTTAATGTACAAAGAGGAGGTTCTGAAGGGAAAGGACTGAAAATGCTTGGCCATACATTCATTCTGCATTCCTATCAGCACTTGTGAGGTGTTAAAAGCTTCATCTTCTTGCTTCATAAGCATGATTTCACATCAGATTGAAGGAAGGAAGTGAGGGATAGAGTGTGTGCAGCAAGGGGGGGCGGAAACAAAACAAGCCACTTCATTCTTAAATTTGGCTGTGACGCATAGGCCAAACGGAGGTGAGAGGCAAAGATTAGGGATCAGAAGGTTCTTTATTTTAACTAGTGGGAAAGTCAAGCACTTACTGTGCCTGTAAGAGAGGGTAGAATTAACCATGGCAATTTGGACACAGTAGGTGAAAAGCAGCGTTGTGGCAGGTTGGTGGGGATGGTCGATGGTCAACTCCTGTTCTGTGTGGTCATATACCAAGACAGGATCTTCTTTAGGAGCACTGCCTGAAGGCTCAGCAGCATCTGCAAGGTCTCACCCCTTGGAGATGATGGAGGACCTCTGGCATTGCTTGCATGGGCTTTGTGCTCTGCTGCAGAGGCAACCACTGGGACTGGGATATTCAGTGTTTGACTTCCTTTCCTCCCTCCCCACCCGGAGCCTCGCTCCTGCTTTACTCACTGGGCATGCTTCAGTCCAGCTCAAATAACGTAGAAAATGCACTGAAAAATGGTTATATTTCTTCTGCATGATACCTCTTCTGTACTTCAGGAGGCTTTCTCTGATGGCTGAAAGAAGGGTAGCTAGGAAACCTGCATTCTGCACCTGACTTCTCCAGTGACTCTGTCTGTACCTCTGGTGAAGTTAACAAATCATTTTCATTTGCTTGGGTCCACATGTGAAAGCTGGTAACGTGTATAGTGGTATTCAGGTTTTCTCTTCTGCTGTAGCCTTTTGTCCTTCAGCACATAAAAACTATTTATTAAACCCAAATAAATGCTGCTGCTGTTCACCTGGACTCACCGAGCCAAACTCCATGCTTGTTTAGATCTGCTGCAAAATGCCTATTTGCAATTCAGGCTTATGTTACTGTGTGTTGGGCAGCAGATTCGGAGTCAGTCACTGAGATGTCCTTGGCTGGGTTTTCTGATAATTCAGTGTCATTGTTTAGACCCAGGCTGTAACTGAGGGCAGGATGAGGAGGAGAATGAAAAGAATGTAAACCCCATGGGTTTAGATAAGAACAGATTAATAATGAAAATAAAGTAAAATATAGTGATAATAAAACCCCAACAATAATGATAATAACAGGAAACAACAAGAGAAGAAATGAAAGCTCAGAAAACACAAGTGATGCACAAAACAGCTGCTCACCACCCACTAACTGATACCCAGCCTGACCAGAACAGTGATCATTCTCTCCTGGCCAATTCCCCCCAGTTTATATATGGAGTATGACATGGTGTTTTGTGGAATACTGCTTTGGCTAGTTGGGGCCAGGTGTTCTGTCTCTGCTTCCTCCTGGCTTTCCCTCCTCACTGGCAGAACATGAGACTGAAAACTCCTTGATCAGTGTAAGCACTACTCAGCAACAAGTAAAACCTTGGTGTGTTATCAGCCTTGTTCTCGGGCTGAAGCCAAAACACTGCTGCACCAGGTACTACGAAGAGAAATAACTCTTACAGCTGAAACCAGGATGCTTGGGCATCCCAGGATCTGACCATCTTCCCAGCCCTGCTGGGTCTTCTGCTGGTAGAGTCAAATGGAAGGCATAACCAGTTTGTGCAGGAGCTAGCCCTGTGTAAGCAGGCTGGTGGATACCACCATAGAGCAGCCCCAGTGAGGGCTTTGCTCAGGGCCTCTGATCTGTGCACCAGATTAAGAAGTGACTGAAAATCCAGGATTTGGCTGTGTGTTTGCTTGGGTCTCGACCCTTTGTTCACAGAAAAGAGTTGTTTTCTTTCCCTTAACCTGAATTAACATTCACAGGTGGGCAAGCCCCACTGTGTGGGTTGATCAGAAAAGTTGTTCAGCCCGTTTTTCTCTCTTGGGAGTACAGGACAGCTTTCCCATCACCAAAATTCGTGGTGTTTTATTAACTAGCTCCTAGCAACTTGTAAAGCACCTGAGAAAGAAGGATCACTGGCAGTGTGTTTTATCTACAATGAAAGCAAATACCATTCATATCTGAAGTTGGTTTTTTTTTTTTTTTTTTTT
>NDXB01003237.1:16498-70856 GCA_002631895.1 Agapornis roseicollis | reverse complement strand
ATTTTTTTTTTTTTTTTTTTTTTTTTTGTGGCCAACTGTTTGATAAAGACATTGCAAACCAGATCTCTGCTTGTTCCTGTAAGATGTGAAAAGGTCCTTTGTCAGCAGTGCATTGTGGTGGAATGAGCTTTATCTTCTGTATGTAGCTATCAACTTGGGCTTTCCTCCTTGCAGTCAAAGAAAATCCTAATTAGAGCCCTAGAAAAACCTAATTAGAGCCCTGAACACTTCTAGAAGACTTGCAGCATATGGGCAAAATGTGTTTATTGGTCTCCTCCTAGCCCTTGTTGCTCAGCCTTTCAGGAAGAGCATCTCTGTAATTTGATGTGAGGGAGTTGCTTTGGTTTCCTCATGTTTAGAGAGCTAGAAGAGTTGTAATCATTGCTTGCACACAGATTTCTTCATGGATGTTGGGTGTGAGAATAGGTGTTGGCTGCAGCTCTGGAGTACAAGCAGTGCTCAAGGTCACCCAAGAAGATGAGGTATTAGGTTGCTATGCTTCAGTGGTGCAGTCTCTTTGGTGCTTCTGGAGATGCCTGTTTGAAGATGCAACAAAACCTTCCAATACCTGGGTAACCTGGAGCAGCCCCAGTGGTGCATGGGCCTGCACTGCACTGCACTGACACTGAGCAAGGAGAAAAGTTGATGACCCCAAATCTTGCATTCTGCATTGCCCCTTTGGGGCAGCTTCAAAGGGAGTGTTGATATAAAGGCTTTCCTCCTGGTCAGCACAAGCATCTGGGCTGAGGGGCTGCCAGGTCATCCCTGGGTGCAAGTTAAAGATGAAATCCTTCAGCATTTAAAATGCTTACTGATAAAATAGCAATGCCTTTCAGTCAGGGTGCAGAGTATTGGGTCAAAATGTCTTTTAGGAGGTAGGTCTGTGGACAAATGCATGTTATCAATTAAAAAATAATACAAAAAGGCTCAGTTTGGCTTCTTGTGAGTGTAATGTGAGGGTGTGTGTTTCGAAAGCACATAACTGATTACACAAATCACAGATGGGCTAAGTCAGTATTAATGATGGTTGGATGACGGTGAAAAGCAGCCCTGGCACATTGCAGGGATGTTCTTGTCATGACTAACCCCTCTCACTCTCACCACAGAGGAATTTTTTAGTGCCCAGCGCAGACAAGCACTGAAATTGCAGGTTTGCAGAAGTTTTCAAATCTCTCCCCAGCTGGCAGCAAATACAGGAATTGCAAGTATTTATTGGTTTAAGGGGGGGAAAAGTAACCTCAGAGCTATAAAGTAAATTTGACAATGAAGCTTTTTTTAGGGAGTCTTACTTTCTTTATGGTTGTGTGAGTCAAATGTATTGAAGCCTGGCAGAGGAAGAGGATTTAATCTGCAGGTGCTATCTCTTGCTTGATGGTTTCCTTCTTCTAAAATTACTCCCAGTTCTCTGGAATCGGGGCTGAAGCTAGTTTCAGCTTTCAGTTTGCGGGCAACCTACCTCAACACTTCAGCAGGTTGGAATTGTAAGGGTTGGGGGCAGCAAATGTGAGTGCTTTTAAAGGTTCTTGTCTTGGCTGCCAAAAGTCCATTTGCTACTTCTAAATTATTTATAACTGGAACTTCATATTCGCTGCTTTCTCTGCTTGGGGGAAATGCTGAAGCCACTGATGCTGAAATTTGGCTTTGATCTTTCTTTCCCTGTCCCTTTCTTCCCTCATTGATTGGAGGGGACCCTGCCCAGGTTGAGGGATGCTGGTGGACCTGCGCTCATCCTGCTGCTTTTGACCCCAGGACCGTGCTTTAGAGGGCATTGACTTCTGTGCACCTGACAACAGCAAGAACCAACCTTAGCAAAGCAAATTCATTGTGGATCTCAGTCACTAGATTATGCTAAAACCTTCGACCCCTTTTGCAGCATGCTTTTTTGCAGAGGGTCTGTCCCTCTTTTCAGGTGCTTGCTAACAGCATCTCAGTGTGTGCCGTTCATGCCCAAACTTTGTGCCCTAATTGCAGGAAATGTAATTGGAGATACACAAAACCATATTCTTATTTCTGTAAGTAAACAAATATTTATATATTTTTAAAGACCTGGAATAATCCTGCTAGCATGTGTTGAATGGTCCTCTATTTATCGCTTCAAGATATTGCTTGGCACTTTATATTGACATAAACATCCTAGTAATTACTTTCAGAATAAAGATCTTTCTTAATGTGTGATCTTTGCCTTTTCCCTGAGTGCCTGCATCTGCAGGTGCTAGCTTACTATGCACAGAAAATACTTAACTATCTGCTGAATCACTGTGCTGCTTCAGGTTGCAAAGAAGCAATGAACTATCACAAGGCATATCTTTGCTAAAGCCAGCAAAGCAAGAGTATCTGCTTGTCTCCTGAATCCTTTGCATTGCTTTGAGGGGCTCTGCAGAGCTGAAGGTGTGGACAAGCTGTTTTCTTGGGCTCTCACCTGCTGAGCAGCATTATGTGGATTAATACTGAGGAACTTGAAGTGAAATTTGTCTCATGCCATGAAAATGTAAAGCTTCCAAAGCTGGCTGGCATCCCAAGGCTCTGAGAGGCCCTCGGAGGGGCCAGTGGTGAAGGTGGCAGGATTTGCACTGTCCTGGAGCTGTGAATTGGACATGATCTGAAGGGTTAGTAATGTTTGCAGCAGTTCAGAAGCACAAAATACTGGTTTGTGCAATATTTTCACCCTGAGGGTGTTTCTTGAGCTGGAATCAATCTCCCATCAATCCTCCTGGTTTTTGCCTTGCAGTATTTTGGGGATGCTGTGGCTTTGCCCACTTTTCTTTCGCAGGAAACCATCATTGCACCACTTCCTTTTTACCTTTGCAGTGTAAAAGCTAGGAGATAGAATTAGAGACCCGAGGTTCTGGCAGCAAAAGAGGCCTGAGTGTGTGTTCTGCTGCTCTGTAATAAAAATCCTACATATTATTATACAGGTTATCGTAGGCAAGTTGGGGGATGTGGCACAGATGCATCCCAGTCCTGGTGCATCTAAAAGGTGGACCCTGGCCCATTGTCCAGTTGCAAGGTCCATCTCCATATCAAAACCCCAGTTTTCATGGCGAAAGGCATTGATGGAGGCTTTCAGTGGGATGCTCAATGATGGTGTGACCCCCATGCTGCCCCAGCTCCTTACAGGCTATGGGGATGCTGAAGTGCCTTCAACTTCCTTGCTGTCATCATCACTTGGTTTTCATGAAGCTTTTTGTGAAGGCACAGCTCTTTCTGCTGGGATCCCTGTGCAATTTTATCCAGGGTTGCATTTACATCAGCATCAGGTGGTTTTCATTTAACTTTTGCCCTGCTTAAAAATTAAATACTGAGGTACTAGGAAGAGAAGTAGTCTCCCAGATAAACATTTTTTCCCTATTCTCCTCTGTAATTCATGGGGGGCCTGGCTTACCCGGCCTGTGAATGACTAAGGAGGAAATTCTTTTTTGGTTAGGATAATGCTGACAGTTCACTGGAATTTTTTTTATCATGGGTTTATCACTTCCTCCCTTCGAATTCCTAGCCCTTATGTGCAGTTCAGGAGAAAAAATAATGGTGACCGCAAGTTATGGAATTTGCCTTCTGTGGAAAAGATGCTGAACAGCTAAATGGTGCTCTCAGGTCTGCTATAGTTTTCATGGGGGATTTGCTTCATATCCAGTTATATAAACATGTTGGATAAGAATCATGAATATTCTAGCAGCTACCATCTTTCAAATGTGGGGTGGTTTTTATGTTGGAGTTAATTAATGCTCGTATCTCTTGAATATAGGTGAGTGTAAGCCCATTCATCATACAGATGGGGAGGAGGTTTGGATTTATGGCAGGTCTCTGAGAGATGGCAGGGTCAAAGTTAAGTTTATGTGTAAAGAGTTTCTGGTTCATCTTGTTAATCTCCATGCCTCCCTTTTTTATAGAAGGGATCTGGATGTATGTCTCTAGAGAACACAGATGGAGTTTGGCCAGAGAGACCCTGCCTTTCCGTTAAACACATGTTTATTCTTGCAGTGTTTGCCTCCCGGTGGTGTTAAAATGATCCTTCTGCAAAGGTTTGACATGCTGCTGAAAAGCTTTGACACTGCAAAGCATTGTTTACTTGTGAAAGTATTATTATATTTTGAATATCTATTATTCATCTTGTGTGCTAAAAGTGACATTATAGCTTGAAATTGCTCTTAGATTTCAGAGCTTTGAGGAAAAGCTGGTTTTTGTCCCTGGCTCCTGTGACAGTGCTTTACCCTTTGTATCTCTGTAGTCCCCTTTTATGAATTGTGAGTGACAGCAGGAAAGTCTAAAAGAGCGCGGAGGAGCTGGTTTTGATGTTCATAAAAGGCTTTGATAAAAGATGCAGCACATAGACTTGATATTATTTCCTATTTTTAACTTCTTAAGAGCATAAAGCGCTCAGATCCAATATTTATGTAAAGGGGGAAAAAGGGAAGCTGTATTTCTTCTTTCAATTTTTTTTTCCCCTTCTTCATTTTTCTTTTTTAGGACCAGATGATTTCAATTGGAAAAGTGTCTCTTCTGTGCCCCAGTAAAATTTTGCTTTATTCCATAAAGCACCTATGTCTGTCTTCCATGAAGCATCAGTAAAGCTAACCCCATGGCATTAATGGTGTAGAGAGACCAGCTGCAGTTTCAAAGGCTCCTTGGTCTTAGGCTTGTGCCTTCAACCTCATGGTTCCATCTGTCTCCTGTGGACCCACCAGCTGTGGGGTGTGCATGGCAAGGAGTGAACTTCCAATAGTAGATCTATACCCCTGAGACACAGAGAAATAAAATATGGGAAAGCCATGGCAGCTTTCTTTTTTTCTCTAAAAGTTAGATCACCGTAAAGGCATATTTGTAATGAGTAGCTTTGCTTGCTCCATGGAGATGAGAGGCTCTGTGCAGGCTGAATAATTGGGGTTTTCCTGATGAAAGTGCTTGTCATTGTTTCCAGCCTCCATGTTGCAGTCTCCTCTTTAATCTTGTTGTCAAGCATTGGTGTGCTTTCAGTGGGCCTGTGTACTCGTGCATATTCATGTGCATGTACATATGAGCACATCCATAAAACATAAATCAGGTGCTTTCCTCTGTGTGTGTGTGCATATGTGTGAGGAGGGGTGTGTAGCACATGCATGTATGACATTGGCATGGCCATTTGTGCAGTTGGGTTCTTCATCCGTCCAAGGGCCTTCATGGAGACTCCTAATGATGGCAGCATACAAACCTGACCTTGAGATCCACCTGATGACAAATCATTCTCATGTTTGGCACCACATTTTTTACTTTACTGGGATGAAAAGCATTGAAACACCCTATTGAGGGGAGAATGGGTCCTGTTGTCCCCCAGAGAACTCCAGGACAGAGCAGTGTTGCCAAGTCCCACCTTGCTGCAGTGCTGATGAAGAGCTTATCTTGATGGGATGAGCACAGTGATACCTGTCAGTGAGTTCTTCAGTAATGTGCATTCATCCAAGTGGCTGTTCAAATCAAGTGTTGGGTTTGAAATAGGGTTCATGCAAAGACATCCCAAATACTCACCTATCTGAGGTAAATAAGCACCTTCTGTACAGTTCCTCATGCAGGAACTTTTATGTGAAACCTTAAAAACAAAGGGAATTACCAGCCTTGGTTGGTCATCAGAAGATGCGGAGAAGTGTGCTTGCACAGTGACTCCCTGCACCTGTGGTTCCTCTGGGAGCCTGCAAAGCTGGACACTGAGCATCTACCATGTGAGATGCTCTTTTGGGATGTGTTGGCATAGCATTATGCCTGCGTGATGACCTTGCCTCTCGTGTACACCTTTATGGTGGTGAATCCTCAGTTATAGCCCAAATTGAAGACTCCAGGAGTGTTTAACTGGGCCCACACATGACTCTATAGGGTGAGTAAATTAAAATCACCACACCTGAAGCACAGTCTAGTTTTTCCTTGGCACTGGGTAACAACCATGAGCAAGAAGGTGCTGTCATCCTCTGCTGTGTGACTTGCTGGACTTGACTAGTTTATAGCAGAACTGTGTTGGCACATACAAGTGTCTTTTCAGCTTCTGACAGGTTGTCCAGTTAGCCAAAAATTTGGGGTATCCTCAGTTATTCTGTGAGGTGTGGCAGGACTTCATTGTGTCATTGCAATGGATGCTGTGTTGAATTGGAAAAGCTGTTGCTGAATCCAGGAGGGACAGAAAGGACAGATCAGGGTAGGACTTACTGAGCCAGAGTGACACCATGCCATACCTCACTGTGTGATATGTAGACACTTGGAGATGTTTGCACCCTCCTTTGCTGCATGCTGTGCCAGCAGAGGGTCTTCAGTTATGTGTCCAGAAGCAGTCCATCCACCTTGCTGCAAGCTGGGGAGGAGCAGGCTCTGGAACACACGGAGGCTTCCCAGAACCTGGGCCTCTGTGGCATTGAGCAGAGCTGCTCCAAAACATCTGATGAAACATGGACCTTGGCTGGCAGGAGCTGCAGTTCCTCTTCTTCTGAAAGAAGCTGGGAAAGGTGCCCCAAAACAACCACAGGAGAAAGTGTCCAGATGAAAGGTCTGGTGAGCATCAGGGTCCCCTCTGCCATGTTTTCAGGCTCTTCTGTAATCAGTTGTCATTTTGGCATCTGGGCATATTGGACCTCAGTGAGTATGGATTGAAACTTAAACAAGCACTGACTCTTCTATAAATATTTAGCTCACACTGTTTAGGAGCTGCTGGGAGCAGGAAACAAAATAAATTTGGAGTTCATGACTGTATAAAAAAGCTACCGGAGGATGGCACCCGGTCACCAGATTGGCTGGCATGTAGGTTTTGAATAGCTATTCTCCTTGGTTTTTTCCTGAAGAAAACGATGCATTTAAGCATCCTTTGCAGACACATGAGGTTGCATTCTTCCAGTGTTTCCCTGGCTGCAATGGGGATTCCGATCAATGTAAAGGTCTTCTTGGCACATTGAGCTGGGTGCCCAAGAAGAACCATGGTAAATGGGTGATATTCCCTGACCTTGTATGTTTCTCTTTGCAAATTCAGACTGGTCATCTGGAGTTTTGTGTGGAAGGGGGGCATGTGTCCCTGTGTGCTTTTATCTGGCCACCTTCATACCAGGACAGCAGCTAGCACCCGGACTGGCTGCTGACAAAGGAGTCCCTGTAGGGCTTGTGTAGACAGTGCTAAATCTTGGGCTGCCACATTGTTCCTGCTCTTGCAAAAGCCTCGATAGGGATTAGACCTATCCCTGTCAGCCTTTTTTGCCTCTTAAATATGAAGATAATATCCTTTTTTTTTTGACTCTGCAGAGCTCTTGCAAGAATAGGAAATAATGAAACGTGCTGATAAGAAACGGTATCAGTAATTGAGATGGGCAGAAGTACACGTGCTTTGAATGAGCAGGGAACTTCACCATGCAGAAGAGTCTGGGTTTATTGATCAAAAAGAAGAAAAAAGATCAACCATTAGTTATTTTCTTTCTCTCTCCTCTTGCTCTTGTAATACAAAGTACTTGCAGTTGGACTAGATGATGGCTGAACGTCCCTTCAAACTGAACTGTCATATTCTATCGTATCCTATCATACAGTATTGTATCCTATCCTATCCTATCCTATCAATATAACAGTAAATACAAAATATTTTGCATGCCCTTTGAGATGCTTTGCAACCACTCGCATCACTCCTATCCCTGGCTGCAGCATCCTGGGCTTTCTGTACTAGGAGGCTCAGCATGCTCTATCCCTGTGGTTGACTGCTTTGCCTGAAAGATTAACTACAGGGATGCAAATGTGGGGGGAGGAAGGGTGAGAAGAAGGTAAAATCCTTGTTTGACAGCTGCTTGAACCACTTTTGGGGTTTGAAAGAAAATGTCAGTGTTTGAGTTGGAGGTGGTGGCGAACTTGATGGTTTTTCTCTTTCAATAGTTTCTTTTAGTGCCCTTTCTAATTTAAAAGGAGGGGTTTAAATTATTAATGTTTCACCTCCAAAGCAGAGGGATTCCAAAGCCTTTGGCAAATCTCTGTTAAAGCATCTAATGTAGAAAAAAGCTTCATGCTTTTTCCCAACTCTGCTTTGACAGAAGCCCCTCCTCATGTCCATGAGAAGCACTAAATCTGTGGAGGTGGACAAAGAGCTTGATTTATGGAGGAGGTAATTTTCTCCAATGGTGTTTGGCCAAAAAACATAAAGATGATAATGGTTTTTATTTTTTGGCGTCTACTTTGCAGATCTCTGTGTTCCTGCCTGTTGCTGAAGCAACACTCTGCTGCGGGTCAATGCTAGGGCTTGGTCTGGGGTGCTCGGGTGCTGCCTGAGAAGGATAGGTGCCCTTACCTGGTTGTTTTGGCAGCATCCTGGAGGTGAGAGATAGCTGAGGCTTCAGGTATCAATCCTCACCAAATCTCCAGTTAGAGCTCAAGCCTGTTAGATTCACAACATATTTGCCCGCTAAGCCTCCTGTTCACTTTGTGTATTTGTCCTGATTTTGTACCAGATCTCCTTCTTGCTACTTCAACTGAAGAATAAAGTATTATAACTTTGGCTCGGGGCAGCTGTCCAAGGGATATATTGGGATACACTTGGCCTTTGAAAAGAAGGACTTTAGTCTCCAGTCCTGTCAGTCGTTCTGGCTCCTGGAACTTTTCCTTCCAAATGGTTACTTCAAACCTCAGAGAAGAAGTTTGTGTTTTTTCAGGGCTATGATTAATACCGTTTTTACGCTTCGTTGCAAAATGCCGCACAATGAATGAGACCAGCAGGATGGTGGTTTATGGGTGGGAGGAAAATAAAAAATTATCAAACAAACACTTTCAGACCCTGTTTTGGAAGAGGGGTGAGTGTGTGTATGCGTTATATAATCTCCTGCAAACTGTGGGGTTGCGTTCCTGTTAAAAGGAAGGGGGTAGAAAAAAAGAAAGGCTTAAACCTCATCTATGGAAGGAATGTCAGAAATAGTTGAGAAGTTGAATAATTACAGCCTTTTTCTGCACCAGGTCAGTGAAAGCTAATTTATCGTGCACGATTGCAGTGCAGTATGTCTTTGCAATTACAGGATGGTTGAAGCTGGAAGGCACCTCCGGAGCTTATCTGGTCCAATCTCCCAGCCCAAGCAGGGCTACCTACAGCCAGTTGCCCAGGATCCTGTCCAAATAGCTTTGGAATATCTCCATGAATGGAGACTCCATGAATGGAGACTCCACAACCTCCATGGGCAACCCGTGCCCATGCTCAGTCACCCTCACAGTAAAATTAGGCACAGTACATTGCATTACAGCAAGTCAGTCATAGGTTCCTGCTTGTTCCTGGTGCAGCTTGGAAAATTTGATGGGAGAAGATGTGGGTTTGGGTTGGAGCTGGCTTGAGCATGCTGGAGACAGGGGTCTTCAGCTAAACCCTATGGCCTGGGCATAGTGGTGCTTAGCTGGGGATTAGGAGCTGGTTGGGCTTGGTGCAAGGTGCCAAAAAATGGTCCCCTCACTGGTGTGGAAGGAGGCTTACTGTGTGATGCTGGGGCGTCTGAGTGCTTGTGATCCTCTGGTTTGGTTTTGAGGCTGTTAGCTCAGCCTCCAGCTAGCTCTGCTGACTTTTGCTTCTCTTCCCTTGACACCATGTGTCTATTCCCAGTCAGTGAGTCACTTTGCCACAGGAATCTGGGACTCATTTGTCAGCATAAAATGAGGCTGATTACACCTTTGAAGTGCTCAGCATCAGTGGAGCTGCAGCACCCGGTGCTTCCCCAGAAAGCCCTGTCTTGGTGGCAGACCCCAGGGAAAAGAGATGCCAAGGGGGTTTACTGTGGTTGTGTGCCCAAAATGTCCCCATCCTAGGGACACAGAGGATGCTATTTCATGTGAGATATCACCTAAACCCTTATAGGGACATTGAGGTCAGCACAGATTTGCTTCCTGGTGGCTTCGTGTGCATTGCTCACACATGGAAAACAAAAGCAAAGCCTAAGATTACTCTTGGGATGTGGCTCTTCTGTTTGGTCTCCATGTTTCTTCCTGTCCTCCCTCCATGGAAAACAGTAGCCCTGCTTGTTGTCCTGGATGCATTATTTTTTTTCCTGTAAGCCACTTTCTTTTTGTGCCATTTTGATTGCTGATAAGTGATAGGAATGGTAGGAATGAGAAGATGGCTCCTGGAGAATGCTCCTGCTATCCACAGAAGTGTTCTATCAGCATGTTCAGCCCTTGTGCCAGTGACAGGGTTGTTTTCTCATTAAAAATAGACCACAGACAATGCCACTTCCCGAGGACTCTGATTTATCATTTAATAACAAGTGGTTACTCATTTCCTTCGGAAAACGTTCTGGAAGTGTTATTTTGCTTTCTCCCTTTGCTTCCTTTTTTTTTTTTCGATTTCCTTCAAAGCCCTGCATTACCCTTCAGAGCCACCGTGTCTGTTAAATGAAGTGTTCCCTTTTCAAGTGGAAATCATATTTATGATTTAAAGATGATGAAAAAACAAGTCTTAACCCTTCAGGCATGAACTTTGCTTTGTAAGCTTTTGCAGCCCTGAAGTCCTAGCTCAGCCAAGGGAAATGGCAATGGGGAGACAGCTGGGTAGGTGAGACTTGAAGAAAAACAGTGGTGCTGGTGCTGAATGGGGAATGGATGATCTGCTTGATCTGCCTTGTAAGAAAACATCAAATAACTGCAGATCTTGCATTGTTTGAGTTACCAGCTCTTAAGTGTGCTACCTCTTGGTGTATCAAGTTCTCCTGGAAGATGGAGGGCTTGCAGAGCTACTAGGCAAACTCACAGCAAGTCTGGTATTTCAGTGATTACCAGAAAAAGTGCTGAAAGCTCTTGAGTAGTTCTTGAGGAAATCTCTACAGCTTGATAAACAAACTTGGGAAATGGGCTGAAGATGAAACCATCCTAAGTGGACACTTAAGAAGCTAAAAGAAATGGTTCACTGTGGATCATGAAGGCATTTTGAGAGTCAGTAGCAGATTAAACGGTAGACTGCCGAGGATAAAGAATATGAAATGCAACCAGAGACATTGCAAGTACTTGAGGTGATAGTATCTTCTCTGACAGCTGCAGGGGTGGTTTAAAGACAAGACAAATAAATCCAACAAAGGGAAGTGCAAAGCAGCGCTCTTGGAATTCAGATGCATGTACCCAAAATGAGCAGTAGCAGGTGAACTGCAGAAAGTGATCTGGGAGCTGCAGTGAATCACAAGGTGGTTGTGAATCAGCAGTCAGATGCTGGTACAAGAAAGGCAGATCTTGAATAGCCCCCCCCCAAAAAATGGCAAAGGTAGTAATTCAATCTTGGTTGTCGTATAAAACCTTGCTTGATATACAGCACCCACTCTCAGCCCCTCTGTTTTAATATGAAAGTAGGCAGCTTGGGAAGGTGAAGTTTCTGTTTGGAAACATTACTTTTGAGGAATAGCTGGAAGATTTGCATAAGTTAAACCTAGGGAAAAACCAACCCAACCCACAGGTGTCAGGCCATGGTTTGATGGAATACTGTCTTCAGCAACAATTTCAGAGCCAGATATCTCTGCTCTCCTGATGTTGGTTGTACTGCAGCTCATCATGAGGTGAGTTGTTTGACCACAACCTGTATTTCCACACTGTGAGGTGAGACAAGGAACTTCTGTTAGCATAGAAAAAGCTGGGAAGTGTCCCCAGTGCCTCTGTGGGACCCCAGTATGGCTATGCAGTTTTGCCCAGACAACAGATGGCATGCAGGAGGAAGGAGGTCAAAGGAGGTGATCCTGCCTCTCTACTCTGCTCTCGTGAGACCTCACCTGGAGTATTGTGTGCAGTTCTGGTGTCCTCAACATAAAAAGGACATGGAACTGTTGGAACAAGTCCAGAGGAGGCCACAAGGATGATCAGGGGGCTGGAGCATCTCCCATACGAAGACAGGCTGGGAAAGTTGGGACTGTTCAGCCTGGAGAAGAGAAGGCTGTGTGGAGACCTCATAGCAGCCTTCCAGTATCTGAAGGGGGCTTATAGGGATGCTGGGGAGGGCCTCTTCATTAGGGACTGTAGTGACAGAACAAGGGGTAACGGGTTGAAACTTAAACAGGAGAGGTTTAGATTGGATCTAAGGATATAAGGAGGAAGTTCTTTACTGTAAGGGTGGTGAGGCACTGGAATGGGTTGCCTGGGGAAGTTGTGAGTGCTCCATCCCTGGCAGTGTTCAAGGCCAGGTTGCACAAAGCCTTAGGTGACATTGTTTAGTGTGAAGTGTCCCTGCTTATGGCAGGGGGGTTGAAACTGGATGATCTTGAGGTCCTTACCAACCCTAACTATTCTATGATTTGAAGTAGAAGGAATAAAGGCAGGGAGAGGAGAGGTGTTTGAGCACCTGGTATTGTTGAGACTTGAAGGTGTTGTAGCAGATTTGAGACATTCAGGAGGGTAGTGTGAAAAGTGCAGCACCTGATGTTTCTCCATGTCTGAGGATAAGACTGGAAGGAAGTTGCATACAGGGAAGCTCTTTTCTGGACTCTCTACCAACATGATCTCCATCGTGCCAGGTAGCAGCAGGGAAGGCTGGCACTTCTCAAAGTATAGGTTCCAGCTCCTGTTGGTGGTGGTGAAGGATAATGAGTGGTGCTGGAGGTGGCCCAAAAAGCATTAGAAAGCTCTTTGTTAGCAGCACAGCAGCCCTTCCCGGATGGTGGGGTGAGCAGTGCTTGTCACTGGGAACTGCAGCCGAGTCCTGCTTCCTTCTTGGCAGAGCTGTACTGGTGTTGCCTTGGAGAGCACCATGAAGACAAACAAGCCAAGAGAGAGTTTGGTTCTGGATGGCTGTTTAATGTCCCTCCTGGCCCTGCATTCCTGCAGTTGTTGCATCCAGATTTTGGTCCGACTTCTGCCCCTGTCAGTCCTGCTGAGGTCGAGTGTCCCAACACCTTCTGATACTCTGAATCCAGATTTCCAACATTACTGCATTGCACTTGGGTTTTTGGCTCTTGAGAGTAGTTTGGTTGACCACAAATTGGTCACTGTGTGCTGTGATGCAAAATGGTGATTTCCTCCCCTGCGGATGCTAAACCAAATACCCCTGCAACTGCCATCTGACAGGGATGTTACTTGGTTGGTGTCTGCAGCTGGTGGGAACGTTCTGGAGCTGTGCAAACCTAGATGATTCAAGCTGATCTTTATGATTAAATGTTAAATTCATGGTCTGTTTTGCCCTACCAGCTGTACCCAGTAGGGAAAAGAGGGGTTTTACTGCAAGAAGAAAGGATATTCTGGTAGTGGTTGGTTGATAATGAGAACGTGTATCATCAAAGCTGAAACAGTGTGTGCTGGGTTTTAAAATCACAGGAGGATATAAAAGTGCCTTGAAGAGGAAGATCACAGATAGGCAGACCTGCTGGATATGCCTGGTCTTCTTTTTTTTTGTAGGCTGCAAAGCTTTCTCCTGTGATTTTTAGGGTTCCCTTGTCTTGCTGCCTCCCTGTACAGCACAAAGCGTAGTGTCTGTGCCTGCTGTCATGGTGGGTGTAGATATATATGCATATATATGTGTGTATGTATATATATATATATACGTATAAATGCTTCCTGTGCTTGCTTGCAATGTGTGACATGCTGGCACTGAATCTGACTTATGTTGATCTGGGTTGCTTAAAAAAAGAAGCATGATAATTTGTCTCAAAAACGGTACAGAGAAAGTGAAGAAGAGAACAAGCAATTTGCTATTCATTGCCTTTTCAAGGCTAACTGGCTGGGGCTTGCACTGGGAAGAAGTAAAATCACCAGGCAGTTGCACCACACTACATAACATCAAAAGGAGGAGCACTGAATAAAGTTTGCAGGATGGCAAGCTTGTGGCAGGACTGCTGATAGTGGAGCTTCAGAGGAGTTCATAATGGTCAATTAAGTTGTAGTGGCATCCCCATCTTTCTAATGGGCCCCTTTTAAGAATTGAAAGGCTGCTCTAAGGTCTTCCCAGAGTCTTCTTCAGGCTGAACAACCCCAAGTCCCTCAGGTTTTCCTTACAGGAGAGGTGCTCCAGCCCTCTGATCACTTCCTCATCTCCTGGCACGCTTGCTTGAGGCAAGACATAAGTGTGCTGAAAACAGGGAGCCTCTGCCATCAGCCACCAGTGATGGATTGGGCACTGCTCTCCTGGCTCTCTCTCCCCATTACTGTCCTCAGTTTTCCACTTGCTTCCCTCCAGCTCCATGGCTGGGGGCTGCCTGTGACCATCCCCATGGTGAAGCCTTTCCCAGCATCTTCTTCCACTCCTCCACCCTTGCTTTTCCCTCCCTCTCTGGCTGCCGGGCTGTTCTAATCCACTTTGGCTGCTGTCCCAGGAACAGCCTCTCAACACACACAAACCAGGAAGGCTAAAATAACACTCAAAAATTGTTAAATAAATAGCGATCGGCCTCTGCTTAAATGGGAAACGCAGATTAATTTGTTAAAGGCTTTTTTGTCCTCCCTTGAACAGGGGATTCAGCTGTGTGTGTGTGTGTGTGTGTGTGTGTGTGTGTGTGTGTGTGTGTGTGTGTGTGTGTGTGTGTGTGTGAAGGTTTCTTGTAGCTTGTAATCTGCATGTCCCGGCCCCAAGTGGGCAGAGAAGGGTTATGTGACTCGGAGTTACTAAACACTTACAGTAAAAGTGTAGTCATCCTGAACCGCATCCAAAGAGCTTTAGTTGTTTTTCTTTTTTCTGTTCTTTTTTTACTTTTTCCCTCTCTCCCGGCAGGATGCTGCTGCGTCACTTGCATTCTTCACCCCAGCCGCCTTGTTGGGAAGGCAGAAATCCTCCGAGCCTGGCTGTAACTCTTTCCAGGCTGCCAACAGCGGTCCAGGCGCTTACATCCTGCTTTGTGCACAGGGCAAGCACATCCCCTTTCCCCCAGCAGAGGAATGGGTGCCTGCACAGGCAGAGGTGCCCCTCTTTCTGACACCCCCAAACCCACTCATTTCTCTCTTGCAGCTTTTCAGATCTTGAGCAAAAACAGATTAGCACTTATGGCCGTGTGAGAGAGTGAGAATGGGAAGCTCTGGATAAGCATTTGGAAAATACCCAGGGAAAACCGGCTGCTGGCAAAGGCTTCTCTGAGTGGGAGCAGGGATTGACTTGGGCACCAAAATGAGTGTGTCAGGGTGAGAAATGCATTCTTTGGGAAGGACACAGGAACTGGACGCTTCCCAGCACACAAGTCCCTCCTGAGGCTTTATCCTGTGGGAGCCTGGAGAGGTGGCACTGAAGCTGGTATCTTTTGTGCCTTGGTGCTGGATGGGCTCTCTTTACCAATTCCTGCTCTTTAATCCTTCTGTCATCTTTCTGGAGGTGCTTCCCTGCCTGCCTGCCTATCCGGTCAGGATTGGTGCATGTTGTATTGCTGCCCACATGCACAATACATTAGCCCGTCTTTCCCAGGCAGTTCCAAAGGTATCCCGAGGCTCTTTCCATGGGAAAGCGAGATGTTCTCTGTGATTGTGCTGGCAATTACTTCTCTTAAGCAGCAAAAGGTGCCCCGCTAGGTTATTTTAGCAAGGGAGAAATACAGAAATCGCTGTGGTGTCTGGGGCAGCTGCTGGATCATTGATACCTGCAGTGGGCAGAGGTGAAAGCAGCAAAGCATCTGCATCCGGCAGAGCCTGCACCCAGGGTTGGGCTCTTCTGCTGGTCCATGCAAGTCAAGAAAGAGGCAGCAAGTGGGTTTCTTTACAGATCAGTAACTGTAGTCAGCTCTCCCAGGCTTTCAGAGGGACTGTTCCTGAGGAGGGATGGTTTCTATGCCAGCTCCGTGGAGGTGTCAGGGCTCTGTAGCAGAGCCACAGGGATCCAGCTTTTTGTTTTCTTCTGGGTTACAGCTTCCCCCAATCCCTTCCTCATCCATGGCAGGGTGAGTGGACCACACTGGGCTCACCTTTCTCCATCACTCCCCACTGCAGCACCATCCTTTTGGGTGAGTGATGCAGGAGATGCACCCTTACACTGGGACCTGTTCCTCTCTCTCTTTTTTAAACACATGCATTATCCCAGTTCATTGTTCTGAATAGTAGAATCTTTGTGTTTTGGGAGACAGTTGTTTCTTATTAACTAGCTGATCTTCATATCCCCAAAGCTGTTCATGTAAGGATGAGCTGTGAGTCAGAGAGGGGCTTTGTCCTCCTTCCATGCTATGAGGGTTGCCAGGTTTGTCTGTTTGACTGTCTGAATGTGTGATGAGAGCAGAGTAAAACTGCAGTCGTGGCCTGGGCAGGGATACCCAAAATTAACATCAAAAGAAAAGGAAGGAGCTGTCTGAATACAACCTGCAAGCCTTTAATTCTTTGTGACAGTGATACCCCAAGCCTGGTTATCTCAAGCATCATTGTTCTTGCAGCTGATTCTGTATGGGAAGAGGAAGGTTTAATAGAAGGTATAATAATCTCTCTTAGATGTTTTGATTTTTCCCTCCCTCCTTTTCATTCCAAACTGTAAGTGCAGTTTCCTCCACTTTGAACAGGTCTTTTTATGTTTGGCTGCCTTTCAGATTGTGAAGAGTCATGTTTCTTCAGTATATAAAATTAATCTGGCAGCCTGGTTTTGTGCTTCAACCCCCTGAAGAGACAAGCAAGCATAAAGCAGGAAGATTCACAGCATACTATAGTGCTCCACTTATTAAAAAAGTAGATAATAAAATCCTCTGTGCACATCCTGTTTCAGCTCTGCAGTAGAACTCACCAGTCAGTAAACGGGGGATCTTCTGTTCCCATGGAGAAAGGCAGTTGCAGACTTAAAGAGGTTGCTGTGGGAAAGGGGAGGGGATCAGAAAGATCCACTCTTGGCCTTGCACGCAAAGGTTGCCTTGGATTGCAGTCACATGTTGTAGTTCAGCTGATCTCGCTCATGCCAAAAGGAAAAGATTTCTAGTACTTGCCTGATCCCCACTGAACTGGTTTAGGGAATTATTACAAGAAAATGATTTACTTTCTTTTTTTCCTTTATTTTATTTTCCCCAGATAGTTTTTTCTTAGATCCAATTGCATGGACTCACCACATCAGGGGAGCCAGGGGGAACTGGGACGGGACCACCTCCTCAATGATATCTGGCCATTGAGTGAATGTAACTGTGATTTAATACTGCACCATTGACAAATGTCTTCTGGCTTTTCCCTGGTGAGAATGAAGCAGTCTCTCAGATACCCAAATCTGGGATGCAACTGAGCTTTATAAATAATACCCAGTGGCCTAGTTGTGCCAAGCATTTTGGGGCAGAAGAAAGAACATCTGGGGGTTAGCTGCAACCCCCAGGCACCTCAGATGAACTGATAAGCTGGTGTTGGTGGAAACCTCACTGTGCATGTGTCTGTGTTCAGTAAATACTGTTGGCCAGGTCACACTCCTTCTCTTGGGTACACCTTTCTGTGTCCATGCTGGGGAGGATGTTCAGGAGACCATCATATGGCTGGACATCATGTGGAATTACACAAAATGCACTGCTTTGGTTTCAAAGAGCTGATATTTAGGTACGTATGTGTGTTACATGCGTTATACCGAGCTTTCTGAGGCAAAGCCAGTGTGACAGGTTTAGCTCTCCTCCTGAGCAGTTTTCTCAGGGCTTAAGGTATAGGTCTGATCTCTATAAAGTGTATCAGGTCCTTCCCCTCTTCTGAAGGGTCTCAGCAAAGAGAGATTTTGGAATGCTTTCCATTTTTGATGACATTTCCCATGTCACTGTGCCCACGTGTGTGCTAGGTCTGTCTGGGTCTGAAGAGCTTCTGGGCTCACAGTCCCTGGGAGTGCCACTGCCCATGTCAAGCCATTCTCTTGCTTCTGTGGGACCCCGGGGGGGAAGTCAACTACTTGTAAACCCCCCAGAGCTTTTCATTTTGAATGGGCTGGTGGTTATTTTCCCTTTTATTTATTTAGGGGTTTCTTAACCCAAAACGTTATGGATTAGGGCTGCTGAATGAAAAACAAGCAGTGAAAAGGATTTATTTTCTTAATTTCAGTGAAAAAGCCTACCTCTGTTTCTTGAGTGAGGCAGAATGAAATACTTGCCACTTCCCAAGCTTCCTGTGCTCCCTTGTGGCATCACATGCTTTGTTCACAGCACCCGGTATTGGAGATGAAAAGCTTTGGTGCATGCTCCCTTCGGGGCAAAGTGGATTTCTGCTCAAAAACCTCAGTTCTAGCGACTGAGGTTTTTAAATGCTTAAAAAATGAGGCTTGTACCTTATCTCTTGGGAGATCGTTGATGGATCCATTTCTCAGAGAGATATTTTATTCAGTCCTTTAATGCTATGCCACTCCCTTCATTCAGATGCCTGGAGTCTTTTATCACGTCTCCTCTTACTCATTGCTTAGCCAAGTTGGGCATATTTTAGTTCTTTTAATCTTTCCTCCTAACTCAACTGTCTTTAATCATCCTTCTTGATGTCAGAGTGTTTGATGCCCACTTTTAGGGAAAACAAGCCTAGGTTTTTATTCTGGGGTGCATGTGAATTGCTTGGGAAAGGTCCTAGGAGAGCAGTCCAAGCTTGGCGGCCAATTGCCCATGCTCATGCCTGGATCCCTCAGAAGCTCCTTCGAACATCTTGATGTAGGTGCTGGGGAAGATTTCTGGCTCACCTCCTACACCACTGGACTTGGCACCCTGTGGGGTTAATACCATGGTTATTTGTTGGGTGTAGGCAGCAGCACCCCCCTAAGACGTTCTGTGGGTTGTGTTTCCAGGGGCACATTTCTCTGGGCATCTGCAGGAGGGTGCAGGTGCTTATGGTGTTTATGGAAAATAGGCCCAGAAAAGTTACTGTAATGTGTGTTTCCTTCCTGTGCCCTCTAGCAACAAGAACAAGAAAGAGCTTTCATTTGCTTCTACCATCTCAAGAGCAAAACCTGGTGATCAGATGTTTTCAGATGCCAGTGCTGCAGGTCAGGACAAGGTGGCTCCTTTTTACTTGCAGATATTGATGCCATCCTTCTTGAGTACTTCATCTATTTTGCACTCAAATAGACATTCACAGCTTCTTAGATCAGTTTGAATATAGTGATTGTTGCTAGCTGTTACCAAGTTGAGCACTGCATCCCTTCAGGGCAGGGTCTTCAAACTTGGCTATCTGAAGTTAAGTGCCTCCTTTCCTGGATGGAGATGTCCCACATTCCCCTCCACATACCTCCTGAAAACCTGTTATGTCAGTGGGATCTGTTTCAGAAAGCCTGACTCAATCATCCTTAAATAGCCAGACTCAGATGCTGACTCCAAGGGGTTAAGGCACTGGATCTCCAGGTTTGCTGGGTCTGGGCCATTGCTGCACAGCTTGGGGTAGCATTGCTGATGTGGACTTTGAATTACAGAGCACTTGGCAGGGCGTTAAAGGAGGCCAAAAGCCTGCCTGTCCCTCCCCCACCATTCTGAGAGAATGCTTCTCATTCTCTCCCAAATTTAGCAGTGCAAATGTGGCTGGGTTAAGTAGGATGAGTGATGAGGCTATTCTGATGGTAAGAGAGGTCCCCTTACCCTGCTCATGTGTAATATATGGCTCTGTGTCTGATATATGGCTGTGTGATATACAGCTGCCCTGACAAGGGGTCCAGTGGCCTGAGAAGAGAGGATGGAGACCTAGATGATGGGAGAAAAAGGCCACTGGGACCACCACACTGCACAGTGCTGTGTACCTGAGCAGCAGCCTGCTCTCGTCTGGCTGGCCACTGCAACCCCTTGGGCTGTAACATGGGGTGTCAGCAATGTGTGGAGAACACCATGAGGAAAAGCCCACATCCTCTCCATGATGCTGCTGGGATGCTCTGGGTCATGCAGCACTGGTCCTCTGCTTCCCCTCTTTTTCCTCACGGTATTTGGCCAGCCCTAGGTGGGCACCTTCAGGACATTTCTTCATCCCGGGCTCTCTGGCACTCCTGGCTGTGTTTCCTCCCATTACCATTTAGGAAGATTTGAGAGATTGCTTTAGAGTTGACAGTGAACATCACAGGAGGACATGGTGCCCTGTTGCTGGGTCATCCTGGGTGTTCATCATGGAACAGGCTGTCGTGCTCCAGTGCTGATGCCAGTCCATTTGCTGCTGCCTCAGCTGTTCGTGAGGGGCTCCTGTCACCTCCCCAGTTTATCTATCTATTTAGATAGATAATAGAGGTACAAAATAAATCTGTATATAAATATTTACATAGATGTATAAGCTGTGATTTTTATACACTTGCTTTCCAGTGCAGCCTGATTTTGAAGAACTGAGGAAATGAACCTTTTCACCTGGAGGGATGGGACAACGTTGGGCTTGCTGACGTTTCTTTTGTTGTAATGTCATATAGGTCCTGGTTGACTGTGAAAAGGAGAGAGGAGGAACGTTGGAAGGGAGGTCAGATCGTGCCAGGATTTCCTGAAAGTGAGGTGAGTGGTGATGGCTTCCAGCACTTGTAAGCCTGGAGATACAGCCCTCCTGGGCTTCCCTGCAGCCTTTGGGGGAGACCTCTTCTATTGAACCTCCAGATACAATTTTTATTATGGGTTTCCCTGTATTTTGCCTGTTCAAGGCTGATGGGAGGATTTTAGACTGATGTGCTGATGCGCTTGGGGGTCTCAGAAGAGTTGGAGACAACCTTGAATATGTTGGAGGACTATGCATCACAGAGAACTTGTTTCTGGTTGTATTTGGGCTTCACAGCAGATTTGGAGAGCTCTTCTGCCTGTCGCTGAACCAGTCTCTCCCAGCTTCCTTTTACAGTCACTGGAGGGAAATGGATATGTTTAGGAAGCACCTGACCTGCCGTAGGTATCTGCATGGGATAAATCAATCCCTATAATAGTTGTTCTCCACACTGTCAGTGCATCAGGGTTGGCTTGTTTATATGTGGTGTCTGCAAGGCATGCCTAATGTCTGCTCCCTGTATAAGAAGACTTGGAGTTCATGGTGCTTGATGTTGGCTTGGGGTGTATAAACCAATTGCACGAAAGCTTGGGCCTCTCCTAAGCTTCCCTTAGATTTTGTTC
The DNA here is from genome assembly GCA_002631895.1 of Agapornis roseicollis. NCBI lineage: Eukaryota > Metazoa > Chordata > Aves > Psittaciformes > Psittacidae > Agapornis > Agapornis roseicollis. Next base: position 49,992 of record NDXB01003237.1, on the reverse strand, counting down.
CAGGTTTGGGCACAGTTTAAATCTATAAGCCACTTGTCTGAGCCTGCCCTCAGCATTTATACACCCTGATGGGCAGTGTATGTATGTTCCTGAAGGATAGGGTATGATCACCAATGACGTTTCAGTCCAGCTGGGTCACCTCATGCTGGATGTTGCAGTCCCAGTGGGGACCAGCAGGACAAATCCAGCACCAAGAGGTGCTACACTGAGCCCCAGTCTGGCTGCTGGGGATGCCTGCAGATCTCTTGGGAGGCAGCTCTGGAGGCACTCTGGCCTCTGGCTTTTTAAGTAATACGACTTGTGGCTTTTCAGCCACAGTGAGAAGGTCTGGAGCGATGCTTACCCGGTCCCTGTGGGAGCCCTACTCCTGTAGTGAGAGCATCCACATCACAGTAACTTGGCTACAGTGCAGCAGCCCATAGGTATGATAATGTAAAGAGCTGAGACCTGTGTGTCAAACCTCTATTGGTTAGCATCTCCCTTGAGAGCTTTTGTGCAGTCCGCTGCATCTCCTGCACAGGGGAAATGTCACCCCTCAGATACCCATCTGCTTTTGCTGAGCCACCTCCTCTGCTTCACCTCCGTTTTTTTTGAGGGACAGGAGCATTGTTTTCTGCTTGTGTTTGCAGAGTGCTCAGCCTGTGCTGTCCAAACTGCTGCGGTGTGAATAGAGTAGAAAAGGTTCAAATTTACATGTACAAGCTGTTGCACCTAAGCAAATGCAACTCTTAAGATTTTTGGCATGCTTTTGCTTCTGCTGATGCCCTCAATATGTCCCCAGAGGTGCAGCTGTTGAGAAAGAGGGATTGATACTGATGGTCCGTCATCAAGATTGTCACCTTAAATCAAGGAACAAATATAATTTGCTGTCATATATCACTCTTGTTTAGTTTTAAATAGGCAAAAACATGTTTTTCATATACAGAGAGTGTGTGTTTTTCTTAACAGAGTTTCTCCTGCAATTTACTGTTAGTGTTTCTGTGTTGCGAGTCATTGAAGTGTTTTCACTGCAGCCCTAGAGAGAGGAAATGCTCCACTTTATAGGGAGGGAAACACTGTCAAGGTGAAGTTGTGTGGTTAAAGCCCATTGCCTGAACCTTGGCCATGTCCAGGTGGGAATACATACATCTTCTACCTTCCATCTTAGGGACCAGGAGATCTTGCAGGTCTGCCTTGGGTTCAGTGCTTGCTTTTGCCACTGGTCTCTTTGCTGTCAGGTTGTGCATTGATCCTCCATTCAGAGAAGAGGAAAACAGAGACTTTGAAGTTGTGTGAGAATTACTTTAAGGATGAGTGATGTAAGAGGAGATCTCAGTGCTGTGCCTAATGTGATGCTTTCTGCAGTATCACTGGTTCCCAGCAAAGAGCCTAATTTTCACTTGGCTGCTGGCCATCTGGCTGGCTTTTCCCTGATAAAGTTCACTCCAGCTGGCTTCCCTTCTCCATTCCCCGTTTTTAGAAGCATCTTTGTGCTGGGCTGACACACTGGACATTAGTGAGAGCATTCAGGGCCCAGAGGTGTGGAACCACCAATCCCGTGACCTAGTGTGGCTCTTCACTTTCCTTGGGTTTGGTGTGCTGGGATGCTTTGTGATTCTGGGATATGGTAAGTGGGAGAATGTGCTTATCTCCACCTTGACCAAGACAAAGTGAGAAGGGTTTTGCAAGTCTCAAGTGACACTGGTTGACTGTTCTGAAGGGGTGTGAATTGGGGGTGGGTGGAGAAGGTTTGTTATCTGCATCTAAAAGCAGGTGTTCAGTCAATGGGGAGTTGCCCTAAAGGCAGAATAAGGATGCAAATGACCTGTGAAACATAAAAGGAACTGTCTGAATGCCCTTTTTCTGCCCCTAAGGAAGTTTACCTCCACCCTGTGTAATTTGCATGGTGCAAGTTGATCAGCCCTGAGAAAAGGCAGTTCAGTCCAAGGTAAGGAGATAACTCTGTCAAGCCTAAGGATCTTGCAAAGAGGCAAAAAGTGGAGCAAAGCCCAGATACCAGGTCAGGAGACAAGGATGCATGGCTGTTGAGATGCTTTCCTGATGAGGACCTGGGTCTCTGGGCTAGCTGGGTACTCAGGTATGGGCAGAATTTCATCAGCAGTTAAATGCTAACAGGGAGTTGTTGGCTAGGTCACTTCCAAGGTAAGTCCCTGGAAGTTTAAACCTACCTGGAAGGGATTTTAGACTGTGCTTTGCCTCATGCTTAATGCAGAATCCAGCCAGCTGCTGCAGTGCCAGGGGTAAGATGCTAAGTGGTGACAATCTCCTAGCTCAAAACTGCTGTGGGTTTAGGCCCACTCTCAGGCAGAGTGGCGATGCTGAGTGCAGTAGGGAGCAGTGCTGAGCCATTGCTCTTCCATTCTGCCCCAATTCTGATTAATTTTGCACCCAAACAGGGCTTTTGCTGCAGTTATTTGGGTTGTTTTGCTGTGATTTGGACCTGCACATGTGTCCCATCAGGCGCCATCAGCTCAGCCATGTCTGCAGATGTTTGGTTTCCCTCATGTCTCACCTGTGCCCTCATGAATGACATTCTTAATTTCATTGAGCCTCACTAATTTTCTCGACGTTAACGATCACTTCCTCATTGTCCCCCCCAAAGCTAAGACAGTGACTCTTTCACTGAGAGGGTTAAATGCTTATTTATTTAGTGGTCTGCTCCTCCCCCTTTCTGATTTCATTTGATATATGCAGGATGTGGTGACAAAAATCCATTTGAGCTGTCTCTTATTTCAGGCATTTTGATTTCTTTAAAACATCTTCTTGGGATGATGAGTGTGTGCTTGGATGCCTGGATAAGGATACTCTTTGCAAGCTTCATCTTTGACTGCATGAACACCCAGGCATTTGATCAAAGGTTTCAAGGTGTTACATCCTCTCAGAGCTGTTGCTATAAATCTGGAAGAAATAAATGGTGAAATTTTCAGTTTGGTCTTCCCTCAACTCCTCGCATTTTCCTCTTCAGGATTCAGCTGCTCCTCATCAGAGGCTCCCAGCATCATCTGGACCAGATAATGGCTTGGCACATTCAGTATTCCACGTGTCCGTGCCTAGAAAGTGCACAGCATTGCATAGATTCATACAGTCTCCAAATTGCGTGGGGTGTATGGCCATGTGGCTCTTGTGTGTTCATGAGGGGATCCCGTAGCAGACTGCATATATTTAGTTGAACCAGGTGTTTTCTGGTCCGTTTTCTCACGTTTTGCATCAGTGGGTTGTTCAGTTCTCTGGTTCCTATGAAAGTTAACGGTGTCTATGGATGGTTAAATCACACACATCTAAAAAGCTGCTCTCAGAGGTGGTTTGTATCATCTGTATTATTTTCTTGACTGTGTTTTCAGTGCCCCCATGCCTTCACCATCCTCTGCACAGAACTGCCCTGACCTTGGTGTCTCCCCAGGGTGTGTTTCCTGGGAAGCTTAAGAATGTAACAAGAGGAGTTGAAGGACATCATCTAGGCATGGTCCCTGGTGGGGACCTGGGGGAAGCTAAGCTGTGGGAGAGGCAAAGAACCTGGGGGAGTATCTGGGCCATTGATGTTTCCTACAACACAGCAGGACTCAAGGGAGAGGCCCCAAAATGCTGATGGGGAGGGGCTGCAGGAGGTCTCCAGTGCTTACTGGAGGAGGACAGCCAGCACTTCCAGAGGTGGAGATGTGCCTACCTCTTGAGGTGACCCTTTTCAACACTGCACCACTTTGCTCATAGGAAAGCTTTCCACATGTCCTACATGGCCACAACTTGTGGATGTTGCCCTTTGCTACCTAGTCTGTCTTGGTTGAGATGGGATGGATGTTGAAGGGTTTGGGAAGAAGCAGGGAGAGGTCTCCTTTGGGCCTATTGCGGACAACAAGTGATGGCACTTGTTAGATGCATCTGCAGCGCGTCCTGCAGAGATTCCTCCTTTGGAGAGATGTTGTCCTTGTGAAGATGTTTTTCCTTAATAGTTTTGACCCTTTTGAAGAAAACCATGTTCTTTTTCTGAACTATGAAATAGTGTATTGAAAACCAATATGGAGTAAAATAAGTTTAGGTCAAGAAGGATTAATTATTAAAACTAGGGCATATTCTGCTAATATGTGCCCTGGGGGTAATGTTTCTTAACCATAACCCAGAATCATAACCTCCTGCTTGATTTCAGCTTACCCGATCAGTATTGCCTTGGAGAGGATGGCACGAAGGCTGGAGCCCAGAAGCTTGAGAGCTCCATGTTGACAGGGCTAGCTGGGTGCATGGTGCCAATGCACCTTCATGGGAGGGAGGATTAAATATTGGCCAGAACAGTGCAGGAATCAAAATGTCAAATGGCTACATCTGTTGGGTTTGCATTTTGTTTTCTTTTGTTAAAGTATGTTTGCCTGACTTTGTCAACTGGATTCTCAAAATATGAGGACCTGAGAGGTCTTTAACAGCAGTAGGTAGAGCTCAGTTGTGGAAGAAAGGGTTATGCTTGTGGAAGAGAGGGCTAATTGCTCAAGCATACACACTTGGAATGAGATGGGTGGTGGTTTTTGATCTTGTCATTCCTTGTGGTCTCAACAGGGAAAGCTGATGTTCCTGCAAATTGGCTGTGCATAGTAACATGCTAGAAATAGCTGCTTACTGGGTTGCATTCTTCTGTGGGAAGGCATCAATATATGTTGTGATGGGGATTAACTTACTAGACCTTTCCATATAGATAATGCTTTACAAATGATCATTTCCTGGGAAGATTTCCTATCCGGGCATAGTCCCAAGGAGCATAAAGTTGATGGTTCTGGTTATTTTACGTTACTTCCCCAGTAATGCCTCAGTATTGAATAATCAGCTGAAGTTGCAACACTTTCCTTGTGTTCTTGCCCTTGCTGTTGCTGCTGGTGTGGGCATGGCTGCTGGACAACTGAGCAGAGCGAGGTGAGAATAGGGCAGAATGGTCATTCCTTGCATCTGAATGCTGGGAAGTCATGTACCACATAGATTATCCAGCAAGGATGTCTTGGCAATGGGGGAAAATAGATTTGTCTTCCCAAATTGTGTTTTCGTATTTCTGTAACAGTTGTGCTTAAAGAATGAAAGTCTTGAGGCTTCTTGTGATTAATTTTTGTGTGTTTCTGACAGCACAAATGAAGACTTTTAAAGCAGTTTCATTTTCCAAAAAGGGGAAGAACCCAAGATTGAGCATGGGGCATCCCAGTCACATAGTTCCTGTGTGACTTTGGGCAGGTCACACAGTTGGACCAAAAGCATCCAGAAGTGTGAGTTGGCAGCTGAAATGCTGATCCATTTGGAGGTATTATACCAGCATGATTGTCGAAAGTGGAGATGGTATTTGGTGGTTTTCATTGCTCCTGAATGAGTGAATTTAGGTGTGAAATCCAAAAAATCCGTTTTCCAATGTAAACTCCACTTACATTCAGTGGGAAGAGGGGGAGCAAATGATGCTTTGGGGTAGCCTGTTCTTCCATGGACCATAGAGATTTTCCAGGCAGCTGGCTCACATTAGGTGCGTAATTTCCAGACAGCTGGGCTTAGGGAGAGACCAGGCCCACCTTTCAATTTCTTGCTGTCTCTGTAGTGTGTATTTGAAATGGGTTTAATATTAAGTCCTTGTTCCACTGAAACAGAGGGTAGATACAAATTTTGGAGCTGCTGCCTGGCTACAGCAACAGATTGGTGATTGCATTTGAGACAACAGGCTGATCTTGGCCATGGGCAGCATCTTTGAAACTGTCAGCATGCCAGGAGTTACTGGACACACTTGGGTTTCTCCTGGTGAACCCATACGTTAAGGCTCTGAAAGCAATTACACTGCTGCACGCCACCACAAACCTTTTGTTTAAGATGTTCCTTTCATAGAGATTCAAATAGCAGCCATGTCTGACTGAAATTAGATTCTCCATGAGAGATTAGGACAATTCCGCTTGAGGTTTCTGTTGCGGTTACTTGCAGGAGAAGAAAAAGAGGGTAAGATAACCAAGGTCAGCACCTCACTTCAAGCTGCCAGTATTGCTGCTCTGGAGGAGAAAGGGATTGAGTTACCCCATGCTTGTAATTCATCCCTCATGCCCACAGCCAAATAATCCACCAAAACAGCCACAAAAAGGATGGGAAAGTTAGAAAAATTTTACTCTGTAAGCTGAACTGGGAAAATGATGCTTAGAGCAGCCTGGGTGTCTTGGGCACAGATTTGTCTTCAGAAAGCACTGGGAAGGGGTTTTTCCCAAGGTTTTGCGATGAAAGTGCTATATCCATAAAGTGTGGAGCAGAGCGTGCTGCTTCAGATGCACTGTACTTGCCCCTGTCTGAATTCTGGGTCTGAATTTTGGGTGTAATGATTCTGGTTGTGTTTTGCATTTGTTATTGCTCAATGTAAGTATTGCCTGTATTTAACTTTGATTAATTATGGTTTAATACTGTAGTAGGTTTTGTTATAAATTAGTACTACCTTGTATTTCTTAGTTTTACTTTTCTAGAGGAGTTGTTCAATGATTCCCAGCCTTGAGATGCTCATGTGCCCACTTTAATGGCACTGAATGGCAAAATTGAAAGGAAAATTCTGGTTTGGATATGGAGATTATTGGTTGGGGCAGTCTGATTCCCTCTTTGTTTCTTGTGCACCTTACTTTGCTACTTTGCTTACTTTGCTTTCCTAGTGTGTCTGCTGGGTCATGCACGTGGACTTAATGACTGGGTAGAAAGACACCAATAATGTCAACATGCTGTGGGGGCAGAAAAGGAGCCAAAGTTAATCATGCGGTCAAGTCACAGGGGAAAAATGGAGCCTTCTCATCAACTCCAACCTAAAGGACCAGTGGAGCAAAATGCTCACATAATATGCCTATCTTTTGGGCCTGATTGGAAGATGACGTTCTTAGTGCATGGACATTCATGATCATTGTTATAATGGCATCTCTTTAAGGCCTCCACATAGTCATGATGGTAACTACCAAGGCGATGGAGACTGTTGTGACTATGTTAGTCTTACATATTTGCCTAATGTAAATCACAGTCCAGCTGAATTGTATCTGGCTTTGTTGTAGCAAGTAAAGGTCTCCAAGAAGTTCTGGACTTTCTCGATTGATGACCTGAAAATAGGTACCTAAAGTGTGTGAGGTGTGAAGTAGGGAGGATGGCTTGTTTCTTTGAGACAGTTGGGATTTTACTGGGAGGAGGATCCGAGGATGAAATTATGGCAGGTAAATGTGCTATGTACCTTGACTTGAGGTCTTCAACTGAGTCAGGCCTTAGGTCAGACCAGGACACTGCTGCCTCCAACAAGGGTCTTGATGGGTCTGGTATAACAGGGCAGACTGTAAACTGGATTTCAGCTCAATTTTACATCAGGTTGCTTGGCTGAAGGAAGAGGCAGCTCTTCGTCTAAAGAGCACCACAGCTTGCCACTGAGGGCTGTGACTGGTCAGTGCTGGTGGCCCTGAATCCTCTCTGCTGAGGTTGTTACTAGTGGTGGGGTCAAAGATGCCATATTCCAGCAAAGGAGGAGACCTTACAGTGTGATAGAGGCCACAGAGGCGTTAAAATGTTGAGCCTGACTTTTGTCACTGTCACCATCCATCAGCAAGAGCTTGGAAGATGGAAAGGTTTTGTCAGTGTGGAGTTACTGAAGGAGGGAAGACACTCAACACGATTAGCTTAATATTAGCTCAAGCCATAGGGAGTTTAGGATGGGTTGATGAGTTTGTGGGCATGAACAAGCCTCCCTAAATTGGTGTGGGTCGTATCAGCCAAAGGGGGATTTTCCCAGGTTGGTCCTTATGTTCCCCAAGCGAGGCAGGTTGAGTGTCATTGTAGCTGAAGCTGCAGGAAGGCTCTGGCTGACACTGTGGCAACAACACTCCAAATCTATGTATTATTTCTTTCACAAATAAAGCTAGAACAAGAAAAATGTCTTCTGTCAACCTGGCCTTTGAAATACAAATGAGCAAGACCAACTTCAGTTGTAAATGTCATGATGTGCTTTGTGTGCTCGCTTCATAATGTGGTTGCCTTTCTTTCCTGGTTAATGCATTTTCAGCCTCTTGCTTCAAGTGATGCTTTGACAAAAGGGAAAGGTGAAGAGAAGATAGTTGCTGTGCTGCATGTGGAGTCCTGCAGTGCTGTTTCCCCACTGAAGAGCTCTGTTGACCCTGTGTCAACTTCAAACCATCAGCTCCTGTGAAATCCCAGCTGATGGTGGAAGTACCTGCAGCCTCGTTTTGCTATGTTGTCAAATTTGGGGCAATGCACAACTCTTTGGCTTGGGAGCCATGGCTTTTTCTATATGCTGCATATTCCACTTAGGGTCTTCTTGTGTCCATCTGTCAAGTAGTGTGTGCTTACTTGCTGAAACCCATTCCTCCTGTTGTAAGGATGAGTTATCCTGTACTAGACCATCACTGATTAGCCATGCTCAGCCAGCTGTCAAAGCCTGCTGCAATCCAAAGCACTGTGTTGGGGTCAGCTCTTCACTGCCTCTTGCATGATGCAGTTTTGGGCTTTACACTAACCCATGCAGCCTCTTTGTGAGCTTCTTCCCTTCAAAACTGCATCACAGAGCCAAGACTGTTGCTTCTGCAAAGAGGCTGGTTATGGCAACTGATTGTGTTATTCTGGGTTATACCACCATGGGCTGGCTGGGTTTGCTGCTGTTTCTGTTCTGTCTGGGATTAACCTGATGGTGACAACAAAACAAAGTAACATTAAAAGGGAATAATAACCTCAGAGTGATATTTTGGATGCCAGAGGATGCTCATCCTCAAAATGTAATTGTTTTAAACTAACTTGATGATTATTTCAAGTCAGCTTTACAGACTCCTGTCTGAATAATGGGCGTTTCTGTGGAGTTAGTCAGAAAGAATTGCAGTTTCTTTTATGATGAGCAGAAATAGCTCTCAGGCTCGGGACAATGTGTAACAGCAATGACTCGGTATGTTGACTTAGCCAGAAATATGCAGCCAGTTTAAAATATAAAAAAATCTGGAAATATCTCATGGGTCTGTGAATCAGTGCTGGAAATGGCTCCAGAACTTTACTGGCAGTTGGTGAATAAAGTTGTTGAGAGGAGCAGCAGGAGTGCAGGAGATGCTGTCTGGGTTCAGGTGGGCCAGAGATGCTCATCCTCCTCATTTCTCCCTTTGCCCATCTGCAAGGGCTGAGCATCCCAGTCTGAACTTAACCCTGTGCTTTTTTTGCTTCAGGCTGAAAGAGGAAAGAATCTGTGGGCAAAAAGTAGAGTCCTGGACCAAATTTTTGGCTGATGAGTTTTGCTGGATCAGAGCTGTTTTCTGAGAGTGACAGAGCCTAGAGAAGGCTTGTCCATTCCAGCTTGGATGCTGTAGGATTGTAATTTAAATGGCCACTGCAGGATTGTAGTTTAAATGCCCACAGCCAGTGTTGCATACTGTGGTAAATGAAGTGATCCAGCTGGCACAGAGGTGTTTGCCCCAGAGTTTTCCAGGATATACCATCAGACTTGCATTATCGAGCACTTAAGGTCTGGGAGATGGCCTATGCTTTCCCCAAATCCATGTCCGTCTGGGAGCTGGGATGCACTTGCCTTTCTCTGCTATGCTCAAGAGTAGCACTGTGCTGTGCCTGCATCCCAACCCGGGGCTGTTTCTGCAAAGGATGCATTGCTAATCCAAGCCATGTGGATTTAGCAGGATATCAGGGTACTATATGGGATGCAGGGGCAGGCATCATTTACTTCCTTTCTGAATGGTTAATATCCTAGTTTGCAGTGAATTTCCTACATCCCCTCCCCCCCTATTACAAACATTTTAGTTAAAAACAAATAGCCTGGAGATGTGTAACAGGCTGTTTGCTTATCCCTATGATGCTCAGTCAACAAAGGATACACACAGGAGCCGGTGTTCCAGCCCTGTGCCTGGGTCCCTCCCTGCACATGACTGTGACGTGAAAAAATGTGGTGGGAGCCTTCCCAGACTGAAATGTGCTTTACCTCCTTGGATGAGCTCAGCTCTTTTCCAGCACTCCGCTTATATGGGTTGGTGTCTTTCCAGGAGCCTGGAGTTGAAATAGGGACCCACGGTCAGAGCTCTCTGGACGAAGCACTGAGCCTGCCAGCAGTTTGCCCATAAATTGCTCATACCTAGTATGGTGACATAGGGGTTTATAAGAAGGTTTAGTGATGGCCAGTTTGCTCAGTCACATGCATAAAATAGTGTTTGAAGGAAGGTGCTGAAATACTCCCCATAGCCTCTTGCAAACAGCCCGTGCAATCAATGAAGATTTACTGTCCTCTCTCAATTTCTGTTGCCTGTCCACCTCTGTTGATAATTTCTATTCTTTCTGCTTCATGTTTCTTTAAGTTTTTGCTAACTTAAAAACTTCCAAGGCATGCTGTTAGCTGTATTGAGTTTAAAAGCTTTTGCCTTTGCTGTGTGGAGTGGGGCATGCTGCCTGGATCATTGCTGTTATCTCAGGTTTCTTTGCATTTTCCCGCAGGCTGCTTCTGATTTCAGAGATAGAGTTGTTGGAAAAAAGGAAGATTTCACAAATTGCCCCTCATAACTGATGCTTTTAAGCACAACTCCTGTTGAGCATCTATCTTGTTTTACCTTAGCAGTTAAAAACAGATTAAACGAGCACAAATCCCGATTTCAGCTATTTTTATGTGTGACTTCGTGTGCATGCTGCTTTTACAGTTGGATGTCCAGCAGACTGGTGATGGTTGCAAGCACTTTTGGGCATGCACATGAGCCCATGCCATCACTGTCGCAGGTACCACAGCATTGAGCATCAAAGTGGGGACCCCTTGGAGATCAGCAGCATTAGGTGGGAGGCTGGGGAAGCTCTGCAGGGAAAATGTGTGTTTTGTCTGGCTGAGCCCCCTCCTTCAGATACTGGGAATAGCTTCAAATTTCTCATTTGCTGCACCTTTCCTCCCTGTGCATTCTCTTAGCTCTTATCCTCCCTGGTTGCTTCCCATTTCCCAACCCTGCAGCAGACATGGTCTCTATAGGAACATCACAGGCTTCTGTGCATCTTATTGGCCTTGTGCTACCACGTTGACTTCCCTTGGTTATCCCCTGAGGGACAGCCCTAGCAATAGACACCCTTCTTAGCCCAACCCTACTTCGCTGGGTGTGTTGCCCACCCTGCATGGAGACAGGGTGGGCAACCTGCATGGAGACAGCAGAATCCTTGGAAGCCTGAGCATCACCTCCTTGGTGGAATCTTATTTGAGTGTGAATTTGCGCATGAAGGTTGTTTGAGATTAGGTATAAAGCTTTTCCAAATTGCTGTGTTTGGAAAGCATTCCTGCTTTGTGGAAGCTCCAGGGAAGCACATCTTGGAGGCTGATGCTTTAGACAAGGTCAACAAGTATTGATAATAGGTGGTGTGTGGGGCTGCTGGTCCTGCTGGTGGAGGCTTCCTGGCCAAGGAGGTGGCTGGGGTGCATCACCACCAGCATCTACTCCCTTACAAGCTGGGGCTTGGTGTCTCTTCAGATGTTTCTGTGTGAAATGCTCAAGGCTGTGTCAGTGAGAGGGTTTCTTCTTTTTTCTCAGACTTCGTTTATGCAGGAAACAATAAAAAGTGACAAAACCATAACTTAATTTCTTTTACACCTGCCGTTCCCCACTATTCTGGATTATTGATTGTTCCTCACTGTTGGATTGTGAACCAACAGCAGCAGCTACTCTGTGTCTCTTTGTTCTTCCTTGTGAACCTGCTCATGGGCAGCAAAACTGGGTGTTGTGCTGTTTTCCGCTCCCGAGCCCTTCTCAGGTGCTGTTTTCATGATGGTTACAACCTGTTGCTGGCACCGCGGGGTGAGCCAGGAGTGTGGCTTTGATCCAGACCAGTGCTGGGCAGTCGGTTGCCTCTCTGTGGGATTGGGTTGAACTCTCCACGTGAAGGTTATGTTGGCTTGTGTTTGGGCTGGCTTCATGCTGGCTATGGGAGGACTGATGATACTGGGTTGGGTGCAGAAGTGGTAGGACACATGGATGATGCTTGATGTGGTTTTACCTGTTTACATATGGTTTTGGGCAGATGTGGACAGGCTGAGCATCACCACATTGTGCCATCTCACAGAGGTCCTGCAGTGGCAATAGGGGCTGCAGAGCCTATGCCAACATCCTGCTGAGCTGTGGCCTCAGGTCTTGTGTCAGCCACAAATGACATTACTATATACAAATTTCACAGTATTGTGGTTTTAAAAGCGATTGTGTGGATTTTATGTGTCATTTCCTGAGGTATTTTCATCCCAGCTCAGATCGTTAATCCAATGAATTGTGGCTACGCACTGCCTGATGTGCATCCGTGGTATTCAGTTTATCTGCCTTTCTCATTCCTGTAACATCTCCACACTGCAGTGAGGCTCTTTATATCCTTTGCTGTGTTTTCATCCTTGCCGCTCTTCGCCTTTTGTAGGATTCTGCCATCTTTGTTCTATTTTCTGATGGTTTGGAAACTTGTTTTTTCTTTTTCATTTGCTGGTTTTCTGCAAGTCTCTTGTGCGCGATGCTTCCTTCTGTGTTCGAAGCATCCTCTGCGTATTCATAATATTTAGGAATGAAGCCAAAATACAGAGGCCCACCAGAGCTTGCCTAAAAGAACTAAAGATGTGGAGATCTTTTTCCACCAAAAGTCTTCCAGAGTCTGCAGTGTCTGAATTCATGTGGTCCTTGGGACAAATATCTTCAAGGGAGCAGGAACTGCATGTGGGACGGTGGTGTGGGCAAGCTGGGTCACGAGGTGCTGCGCATTGGTGTATCCACTTTTTGGTTGGTATATCCAGGGCCACCAGTGTGCTGTGGGCAGGAGGAGCCAGAGCAGACCCTGCCATCTCTCCTCCTGTCAGACACTTGCTGTTTGTCTCTTTCCCCTTCATTTTGTCTGCTTGCCTGCACTGCTGTGGCACAAAGCTGTATGCCAGCCCTTGGCCTGACTGAGCCCTGCTGGAGCATCCCTATTCCCTTGCCCAGGGCTGTGAATTTCTGGCTGCTCATTTGGGCCTCTCCACATGCCTGAAGTCTTGCCACCAAACTCATCACTTCTGACTTGGTCCTTGCATCCCCACAACTTGGCATAGAGCATGGTCTGCCCACACCATCGCTGGTGCTATCTGTGCCGTACAGCTGCAGCCACTGTGTGGACCCTTTGAGCCTGGCGGTGCAAGGGGCGCATGGTCCAATTTGACTGGGGGTGGGATGCATAACACCATTGTGCCAGCTTTACAGGTGATGGCTGACCTGGAATAAAGCCTGGTTGTACAGACTGGATTTTTTTGTTTAAATGCATGTTTCTGCTGATAAACAAGTTGTGATTAATTTAGCACAAGTAAAAGTGACCTTAATGAAATTATATATATGAAAATATAAATAATATATATTATATGTAAGTAAAAGCTATAATAGAAATGTATTAAATATTAATATATTTAGGATAATATATATGTATTATAAGATAATTTGTTGAAGAAGATGGGTCTCAGAGCTGGGTGGTGGCCATGCTACTGCCGGGAGGCAGGGCATGTCCCAGAGGGCAGCATCCCTAATTCAGATCAACGGAGCAGTGGTGGAGCCACACCTCAAATCTGTTGGAGCCCTTTCTGGCAAACCACTTCAAAAAGGCCATTTTGGTGTGGTTTAATGAACAGAAGGGAAAGCCCAGCGTGGGGCACGCACGGGTTTCAGGACAGGAGTTTCCAGCTGCAGGCATCCGTAGGAGTGATCAGAGCTTCATCTTCCCATAACCTGTACTACGACATGAAGGGCACTAGGAATGACAGCAACTTTCCTGTCTGCTTGTTTGCTTTTCTTTCCCACTTCAGTGTTCTGTGCAATTTTGAAAGCAGTATATGCATATTCTGTTTCTCTTCTGGATTAAGCAGTCATCTTCTCCTTTTTCTTAGCTGGTTTGTTCACATGGAGGTAGGGAGTGGCAAAATATTTATACAGAGATAAATGTGTTTGTCTGGTCAGAGATTCTTGGGATGTGTGGTACCCAAGAATAGTTTTTACTGTTTATAGCACCTTGGATTTCTTAAGGCAAATCAGAGGCATTTCCCTTAGGATGAGCTACTGTCCTGCCAGTAAGGCTGAGAAACCGCAAGCAAAACTAAAACAGAACCCAACGCCATTCTCTTCAGCTGCCAAATTTGCATCTGGTTTTGGGTTTTATTAGTCAGTTTTGTAAAACAAAATGAGCCTTTTATTTATCAGCATTTTACCTCCCTCCTTCTGTTCCATCTCTCCCTCTTACAGCTTGTTGGCCTTGTGATGAACTGTTCTGGGGATGCTAAGCTGTTGCCATTCCTGCCACCAAAGGGGATGGTACTGAAGGCTTCTCTATCCCTCCTCAGCCCTTGTGCTGATCCATCCACAGCTTGCTGTGCTGTTAGAACATGATGTTGTATCCATGCTTGGTGAGCTTTCTGCTTGTTGCTGAGCTGCATCAGCTTCTGGAGAGGTCTGGTGAGCACCACAGCCAGCCATGGCTCTAGGGGAGAGAGGAAAGGGTACCTGGTGTTTGGCAGTGATGAGGTGTCATAGAGCTGAACAGTTTCAGTCCTTTGAGGTTGCATCCACATAATGTGTAAGATGAAAAGGTTTTGTGTATTTTTTGCTATCCATAATGTTCAACTTCAAGAGTCCTTAAAGAGCCGAGGCATAGAAGGTCACTGGTTTTTTTTCCCTCTAACCTATCTTGAAACTAATCCAAGCCCCACATAGATAATGCAACATAGGGTATAATTTTATTTAAATAGAAATGAAAAGTCTAGGACACAATCAGCTCCTTTTTTTCTGTATGTGGTTGTCTTGTCACCCATGTACATCTAGAAGTATGTTTTCATATCATGTGTTTACTGAGGCCTCCAAGCTCAATGTGATTGAGCTGGTGGCTGCTTGGATGGTTCATTGGACACTTCCAGGTGCCATCTGTATGCAGGGACGCTGGTGATACAGCAAATAGGTATTTTTCCTCCAAGGGACATGTGTTATTGGAGGTGTCTTTTGATCACACAGGATCTTAAAACCTTTCTTTGTATATGCACATTTATCTTTGTATTGGCTGGATTTCAACTCACTTTCTTCCTTGTGCACAATTTCCTTTCTGTTAAATAAACTGTTCTGCACAAACCATAGCAATGAGGTCACTGCTGTTGTGGGGGTTTTGTTTGGTTGGGTTTTTAGCAGCTGCTTCCACCCAAGGGTGGAATTCCCTCCTCCATTATGCACCTTTTAACTGGTTCTCCAAACCTTCCTCACCTTGCAGGTTCCTAAATACTTTCTTTTGATGGAGGTGTACTTCAAAGGAAATTTAAGTCTTCCAATAATAAGAGTTGTGTTTCTTGTATTATTTTCCACTGATCTATATAATACTGTACATAGTTTCCCAAGGTCCAAATGGCTTGAGAGCCACTGTTCAAACACGGCAGGGTAGTACAGTGGTTCACTTAAATCTGTTCTTTCTAATAGTTACTAGTTATAGTTATTAGGAATTTTCTGGGTCATTGATGATGTATAACCCTTCTACTCTCTGTAACTGTTGTAGAGGATGAAATCAAAGGTCTGACTGGCATATGAGCTTAGTCAGAGTGCTGTACTAATTGTTGCTCTGTGGGTTTTGTCTTAAGCTGGATTGATTCCCAGTCGGCTTTGGGCACAAGTGGAGCAAGCCCAGGTCTGTCTTCACATGTCCATATAGACACATCCCACCTGGATCATGTGAAATCCCTGCTTATTAGAGCCTTAAAGGGACCTTCTTGCCTTTGGCTGTACCTGTGAACTGGGTAGCACTGAATGTACAAACTAATCAAAGTGAGCCCGAAAAAGCCTCTAATGTGAAATTGTTAGGTTAATGAAAACAAAGGGAGTTGTTTGTGTTCAGCTGAGTGGAATCTTGCTGTTTCTCAGAGAACAGTGTTTTCAGTCTTGTACTCGTTGGAGAAACCCTGATCAAAACTGCTGGTACCTGACCTACAGGGTAGATGATTACAAAGTTATGGGCACAAGATGTCCAAGAAACATTTTCATGTGCATATGTATAAAATGCCTGGTGCTAGCCACAGGAAATGCTTCCCACTGTGGAAGGCAGAGTGTGTCTCCAGCAGTGCAGATGCCATAGGGTCCCTCCACATGGAGCAAAGCAATCCTCCCTCTGCAGAGATGTGGCTCAACCCCAGCGAAAACCACTAAAAGAGAGAAGAGAGCTCTCACATTACATCTAAGGTAAGGCCTCTGGTTTATGCCTGGCTTCTCTCATTACAGCGTCAGTTCAGGCCAAGTTCAACTAAAGGATGAGTGAGAAAGGGGTGAAAAAAACCCAAACCCTGCTGTGTGTGCATCTTCTTTTTGTACTGCAGTGCACAGGTCTCATGTGGCTATTGGATTTCCATCAGTCAGCGGGCTGCCGGCATTGTGCTGCATGGGGCTGCTGGCACTGGGAGCAGAGCAGGGCAGGCTCAGCCCTGCCAAGGGCATGGCCAGCCCTGGTGGAAAAACTTGCCTTGTGAGCCTCTTCTGGACAGTCAAGGGAGAGTTACCTCTGCATGGGCTTGCTCATATTTATTACTGTCTTTCAATCTGTTAGTAGCATCTGCGGAGCTGTGCAAAGATGTGACTTGGTGTCAGAACTGTCCATAGTGTGAGCTGTGATACTCACAGGGTGTGTTCCTGGCAGGTTGGGTATCTCCTTGATTTGATAGCAGAGATGCCAGTACCCACGTGGGGTCAGAGCTATGGGCAGAGATTGGACCAGAGCACTCTGAGGTCTTGCTGAGGGCTGCCCCTGCTTCTGGGGCTGAATGGCAGCAGGGGCTGGTTGGTAGTGGTCACCTTTGGATGACAAACATGAGGGGATGGAAGAGATGCAGAGATTGGACCAGCTCTTCTCGTCCCCAGGAGCACAGTGACACTGGCGAGGACAGGCTGAGGGAGTTAGTTGTTCAGCCTGGAGAAGAGAAGGCTTCAGGGAGACCTTAGTGAAGGTTTTCAGTACTTAAAGTGGGTCTATAAGAAAGGTGGAGAGAGACTGTTTAGTAGGGCCTGTTGCAATTGTAGAAGGGATAATGGTTTTAAATGAAAAGAGGGTAGATTCAGACTAACTAAGGAAGAATTTTTTGCAGTAAGGGTGGTGAAATGCTGGCACAGGTTGCCCAGTGAGGTGGTAGATGCCTCATCCCTGGAACATTCAGGGTCAAGGTTGGATAGGACTCAAGAGACCTGATCTAGTTGAAATTGATGTCCTTTCTCATTGCACAGGGGTTGGACTAGATGACCTTTAGAAGTCCCTTCCAATCTACGATTCTATGATTCAGTGATTTCCAGTTTAGCAGAGAGAACATCACTGAAGTGTGGTCATGCTTGAGCAGTCATGAGTGAGTAGTCAGCATGGAACTTTTGCTTGCAAGGAAAGGTAACACTGTGTTCTTCCACATGTACAAAAAATCTTCATGGGATGCTTTCCATGCTACCACGGGTGGTGTGTCAAGAGATGTTGGTAGTAACCAGTGAGAATGCTTTGTGCTATGATTTGTTTGGGAACAAATAGGCTGTTGCTGTTACTTGATGCAACAACAGGGCACCTGGATCTCGGTGCACTGTGAAATGTCCTCAGGTAACTTGTGGCTTCCTGGAAACATTGTGGAATTCTTGGTTATGTTTTCTACTGTAGACCTGGAGATCATATCTATTGCAAGCAGGTATCTTGACCCTGGTAGGTGTTTAAATATGTTATTTACACCACTGTGACATGAAGAGCACTAACTGCACTCCAGAGCCTACCCGCTCTTTGTACAAATGTTGAATCGAAGGCTGTCCATTCCCCAAGGAGCTTATGGCCTGGATCAATGATGGAAGTTTGTGGTTGGACATATGCAGATTGGGGAGTAAAATAAAAATGCCAAGACACTATTGACCACCTTGACAGACATGTCTCAGAACACCAGCAACCTCACAGTTATTGAGCTTTCTTGTAAATATCACAGCAAAGGGGAGTTTTGATGAAGTCAATGAGGTAGTTTGGCAGATATAAGGGAGGAATTCCTAACGGTCAAGAGAGGGGCAGGAAGGGAGGAAATATCATGCAATATCAAAGATGTTTTCCACTGACTGGTCCAGGAGACCAGCTTCCTAAGTGGAAGTTAACATTGTAAGAGTCAGCTTTGTAAGAGGCAACATCATAATAGTCAACAGCAGATAGTGGGTACTGTAGGGCGTGGGATGAGCCTTCAAAGTTAAGGAGCTCTTGTGTGATGAGATAAGGAAAGGGGGTAGCCTAGAGCAGCTGAGGTAGGATAGAAAACATGGCCTGTGTGGTGGCATACTCTTTGGTCAGGAAAAGTTAAGTTTCTCAGAGAAGGGCAGTTGTGTTGGCTTTGATGTGGGGAAGTAAGAGCTTTGATAATGGCAGATTTGGATGCTGGGTAGAAGGGCATCCAAAAGATGTCCTGAAACTTGATATTGAACATAAGGAGACCATTCTGGAGTAGAGAGGAGAGTCTATGTGGAGAAGGGCTGGATGTGGGGAGGTGAAGGGCAGGTAGAGAAGAATAGGAGCATGGCTGGAGCCACAGGCACCACAGGGAGAAAAGCCTTAAGCTGAGCTAGAGGATGATGAAGAGGGGAGAAAGGAGGGACAAGAGATGGTGCTGTCACAGGCAGGTTTGGGGAGGCAGAGCCAAGCATAGGGACCTGCAGATTCTGACCTTTGGCTAAGGAGCCACTAAATTTTTCAGTAAAATCATGAATAAATAATATTATTGCTTCCAGACCCAGACAGGATCCTCTGCAGATAAACCAATGCAGATAGTGAAAAGCTTTGAGTGTAACATCATCCTGGGCTGTGTCAACCACAGGATAACAACCCTGTCAAAAGATGTGATTGCAGAGCTTTATTCAGCATTGGTGCAGCCTCACCTTGAAACACTGTGTGCAGTTCTGGGCCCCACAATTTAAGGAAGATATGGAAGTTCCTGAATGTCCTTGAGGAGGGCAACAAAGCTGGTGGTGGAGCTGGAAGCAGTGTCCTGTGAGGAGGGGCTAAGGACTCTGAGCTTGTCTAGTTTGGAGAAGAGGAGGCTGAGGGTTGGCGTTATTGCTCTCTAGAGCTTCCTGAGGAAGGGAACTGGAGAGGGAGGTGATGAGCTCTTCTTCCTGGTATCAAGTAGTAGGATATATGGGAATGGTTCAAAGCTGTGCCAGGGGAGGTTCAGACTGGACATTAGGAAGCATTTCTTTATTGAGAGGGTGGTCAAACACTAGGAGAGGCTTTCTAGAGAGATGATCAATGCCTGAAGCATGTCAGTGCTGTAAGAGGCCAACCCTGAAGTGGTCAGGCAGTCCTCTCTGCTCTAGTGGAAGGTGTCCTTGCCCATGGTAGGAGGTTGAAACTTGATGAACTTCCAATGCAAACCATTCTATACTTCTATGATTCTGTTCTATCATCAGAAGTGGCTTTCTGTATGTGCTTTGGTCAGGGACCCATGCTGCACCCCTGTCCAGCAAGGTGTCTGCCTGGCCCTGCACACTTTCTATCCCATTTCCACACACTCATGGTAGGGATACTATTCCCATAAAACAGGCATGTGCTGACGTCTCTGCCTGGTTACACAAGCCGGCTCTGGAAAACCTCAGCTCCTAGATTACAAACATAGCAGGGCTCTGTCTGCAGAGGTGTACGGTTACAAAACACACACTTGCACGCTCTCATGGCTTAACCAAAACCACTGCGTTTTTAGCAGTTTGAGAGGGTTTATTCATTACACAGAGGCACAGGAATGCAGGAATGCGAGCAGTGTTAAACCTATTCATTTGGTGGGGAGGCATCTCTCCGCTGCTCCAGCCTGCTTGGCTTTAATGATAATTGCACCTCTGGAGTTATTGAGCTGGCTCTCTGCCACGCCAGCCCTCCCCAGCACAGCGCTGGGAAGGAAGGCTGGAGCTGGGAAAGAGCATAGATTGATGCTCTGGAGAGCGGCTGTCCTTCCCACTGGGATGCTCCCAGCATCCCATCCTGCATCCTGCGCTACTTGTACATCTTCCCAGGAAGCATCTGCCTGCTTTCAAATAGGTTTTTGTGCTCCTCTTGGTATTAATTATGCCTTGGAGGGAAAACCTGCTGGTGCCTTCTCCCATCCCTCAGCCAGGCAAATGACTTCAGATGAAATTTGAATGGCTCCTGCATCCTTCCCAAAGAGCCTGTCCTGCAAATCCTGGGACACCCTGCCTGCATGGCACTGCTGCAGTGGCAGCATGGGACTCATGGATGCTCTTTCTCTGGAGTCTGAGCAGGGAGGAGGAGGAGGACGGTCACTCTTGAACTGTTGTATATCCTGATGGGGAATTTATTTTGCCTTTTTTAGTATTATTTCTTTAGTGCCTCTGATTAACCAACCCCACATGCGTCTAACAATATCCTGGCATTTTAAAATTAACTATTGATTTCAAAAGCACTGTGACTTTAAAAATGGAAAATTAAGAAAAAAACAAAACAACCCCCAAAAAAGGCAGCAGTAATTTTTGTTGGCTTCTTAAAGAATTTGAAAGATGCAGTAGAATCAGATTTTAGGTTTATTCCCACTGTCCATTCCCAGAGGAGGAATGCAATGCTCCTCAAGACCTGACTGCTTGCAGCAGCAGCTGCTGTCGCTACCATCAGCTCCACTGCTGGTGTTTCACATAAAGGGCTTAGGAAGTTGTGGAACACTGGATCCATAGCACAAAGATGAGTACCATGTGTTAGCTGCAGATGCACAAGCTGGGTGGCTGGACAGTTTCCTGGCATAAGTGAGTGGCATAGGTACAATAGAAGTGTCAATAGAAGCTGATACAGTTGAATTTGAGCAGCAGAGACACATAGAAGGTTTTACTGAAGGTAGCATTAAGCTCTGTGTTTAAAGGACACAGTTTTGAAGGGTATGTGATGAGAATGGAAGCAGCTTAATTCATTAGGGGGACTAGCCATTAGCTGGCGAAGATGAGGTTTCTCATGCTTCACAGCACCAAAGAAGAGACAGCCTGTGCCTGAAAGACAAGATAGAATTAGTTGTGCTTCAGCAGCTAGGATGCATTTGGCAGAGTACAACAATTGCGCTTGTACTCTGAAATTTGAGTTAAACCCTCTTTCCTGGCAGGACTGGGTGATGGAGAATAGAGCAGTAAAGAGGTCTGCATAGTCCACTCCCCATGTTTGGGATGTTCAGGTGCAGTGCTTTGGTACCCAACTTCTGGATTATAAGGCAAGCCACTATGCTGCTTCAAGCCCATGGTCCGTGCTTGTACAGCAAGAGCTAGAGCAGAGGTTGTCTTCCATGCTCTGTATCAGGAGTCATGGATGTATCATGGTCATGGATGTCACCAGTAGATAGCTTCTGTCCAGTTTCCTCTTCATCAAGTTGGTGGACTTCTCTGGAGATGTGACCTTTAGACACATGATCCTTAGTTGCTACGATGATAATCCTTTAATTGTTCATTTGTATGGTAATTTAAGAGGTTACAAGAAGGCCACATGAATTAATAGGACGAAGGTGAGGGAATAGGATGGCTGAGATGGGGTCTTTAGAGCAAGTGGAGGAATTAATGAAGAGCAAATAAATGAGGCTAAGTGAGACTTCTGGTTGTTCTCTCCACCTGACACATTCACTGCCTTGGACTGAAAAGAAGCAGTTCCTTGACAGCACACTGGAGAGCACATATGGCAAATAGAAACACTTCACTTTGTCTTGTGTCTTGTCAATGCTTCAGTCAGCATAGACCTGCTGACCATGAGGTGTTCTCCATGGTCACCTGTACCAATGGCTTAAAAAGTTGAGCACCATCACAGCCTCAGGCCCTGGCTTTGTGCCTAATGGAAGGATGCAGCTTTGTTGCCTTTGGGCAACTTTTAAAGTCCTGTGTGCTTTGACAGAGACTCTGTATGCTGAGGTCCACTCCACACTGTGTATCTCCTGCTTCTCTGAAATGCCTTCTCCTGGTGAGCCTGGTGCATAGCTGTTTAACCTGGACCTCAAATACAGAGGGTTTGTGACTAGATAGGGGTAACAAAAACCCTCAGTGCTTTTCAGTGTTTTTTGCTTGCAAACACCAATCTTATGTCATGGATGGGGAAACTGCGGCACACCTGCCACCTTTTCTGACAGCTCTTGCTCTCTGCAGGAAGTCTGCCTTCCTGAGCTTTAAAACCAGCTCATTTCTGATGGGGGCAGGAGGAAGGAAAGAAACAAGTGCTGTGTTTCAGACTATCTTCTTAGCAGGGAAAGTGGCCACTGCTTTTCACGCTGTGTGAAGGTTGGGCACACCCCACTCTGGGAAATACAGTGGTGCTGAATAACTGCCCTGGCTCGCCTGCCAGGAACTCGTACCCTGCGGCCAGGCAGCCTGGTGGGATGGATAGACTTGTGCTAAACCAGTACTGCCTTCTCCTCTGCCGGCGGCTGGTTGAGCAATGCTGGATGGGTTGCTCAGCCTTTCTGAATCGCAGTTTCTCCATCGGGATGATGATGCTAACAGCACTTAAAAAGTCTTTTAGGTGCTTTGAGATCTGTGGAAGGGAATTAAAAGAGATAGGAGTGGGGGTGGGGGTGTGTTGGGTGCAAGTGTCGGGAATTCAATTGGGAAATCTTGTTTACCCTATCACCTTTGTATTTATCCTGTTGCTACTGTTGGCTTCCTAGGAGCTAGCTCAAGACTAGTTAACACAAGGCCCTGAACCTTGCTGTGCTGCTGGGTGAGGCTTGACATCATTACTGTGCTGACAGCAGTGGCAGAGCTGATAAAAAAATATTTGTGTCTTCTGGAATAAAACATCTTTGGAGGTTACATTTGGAGAAGAGGTCCTGGCACTGCGCTCTTCCCAGATCAATTGCAGATAACGGAGTTTCTCCTCTTGAAATCTGAGGACGATGCTCAATCCTTTCATAGCATCCTTGCTGCACCAGCGCTTCTGCATGGGTTTTCTCGTCGAGCAGTGCATGGTCCACTGCCATTTCAGGTCTCAGACTAGGCAGGGCATAGCTGGTGACTCCACACTTGCTCAGCAGTTGCTGCTTCCCTCTCCTGTGATCTCTGGCTGAGCTCAGCCCCGCATGTAAGCACACGCAGGGGAGCGGGGTGAGCGCCGACAATCCTTCCTCCTCCTCCCCGGTGCTGGGGCTGGCTGGTGAACCAGCATCAAAGCAAAGCTTCCAACCCGTGTCTCTGTTCTCGGAGGCTGCCTGGCTCCGCCGTTGGCTCTCGGTGGCGTTGAAGCCTGCCTGGGAATGGGCGCGACTCCCGCATAGCTCCTGGGTCGACTCTCATTAGGAAGGGCGTGTGCTCCGTAGAGGATGAGCTGCGCCTCTCCTCTTGTTTGGCTGTGGAGCAGCCGGGCTGCAGAGCCAGGGCGCAGAGCTGGGTTTCTTCCCCAGGGCCTGTTCTCACCAGCACTCACACTGGCTGGCAGTACTGGGCTGTGATTAAGACCAGCACGGTGGCAAAGCCCTAAATGGCCAAGCTCCTCCTGTGCACGCTGGGCTGTTCTGCTGGACCCCTGGGTGAGTGCCCCATCTGCTCTGTGGTTTGGGGTGGAGGTCTTGCCCTAAGTTTCCCCATGCACTCTGTGGTGGTGAAAGACTTCTCCAGGGCAGAAGTCATGGCCCCAGTTCTGGTGCTGCTATCCTGCAGGGTCCTCCCAGTGCTGGTGTACCCAAACTGGGTACTTTGCTAGAAAAGGAAGGGTGGCACTGAGTGCCAGAGCCAAGAAGGGAGCTGTTCTGCCCACTCCAAAGTGGAGAGAGGCAGGCTTTAGAAGCTCCCCAGGGATGGCTGCCGGCTTGGGAGAGCTCAGTATTACTGGGGTCACTGGGTGAAACACCTGTTCCCGTATCTTCCCACTGACCTGTGTCATCATCACTGATGCTTCAGACCCATCAGAGTGTAGCACCCAGAGCAGCTTAGGTGCTTTTAGGAGGTAGAGTGTGTGTGTTGCTTACTGGTCTCCTTCAAGAAGGAGGAACAGGTTGCCCAGGGAGGTGGTAGATGCCCCATCCCTGGAAACATTCAAAGTCAGGTTGGATGGGGCTCTGAGCATCCTGATCTAGTTCAGTATCTTTCTGCTTATTGCAGGGGGGGTTGGACTAAGTGACCTTTAAAGGTCTTTTCCAGCCCAAACCATTCTGTGATTCAGTGAGGGCAACTTGCAGCCTGGCTAATCCAGAAGGGCAATTGTGGTGTGCAGAGCATCCCCCTAGCCCTGGCATGGAGCTGCAGGAGTGGAGGACACATGCTGACCCAGCACATGGTAGTGTGTGCAGCAAAGAGGTGGTGTGTGTTTAGGGGAGGTCTGAGCACTCACATTGCTCACTTGCAAATTCCTCCCCAAATGGGTGGCTAAGAGCCTTTTTAGAGGCCATCACTAAGTAATGCAAAGCCTGCTCTTTGGTGTCAGGATACATAGGTCTCAAAGGTGCTTGCAGAGGCAAAGAACAGGGGTTTTCATGCATCTTCCCACAGGAGGTGCCTTTCTCAGCATCGAAGGACACCTGAATTTTTTGGGACATAGCATGAATAGTTTCAGGAGATAATGAAATAAATACACATATTTGTCCCACATAGGTATATAAGAAGGTACAAGATAACTGCACTTGAAGGGAGCAGCATCTTGTTACTTCTTCACTGCTTGTTCTCCAGGGAAACTGAGGTTGTCCTGTGTTGTCCCTGGTATATGCCAAGCTTCATCCATGGGTTCAACTGTTTAGCACCTAGCCAGAAATAGCTTGCATTGGGTTTGCAGCCTATACTTCTGGCTGGTTCCTCTGGTGCTATGGCGTCATGCAGTGAGCCAGTCAACTGAGAAATGGGATAACTTAGCCAAATTCAGCCTAATTTTTGGATAATGCATATAAATACATCTCACCATTACAGATAAAAGCCCATGGCCATGTTCATCCCCTTCATCAGCCAAGCAGTGTTACCATGAAATCCAGGCATCCTTCTGCATTGCTGCTTCTGAAACCATTTCAGGCTGCTGACAGCAAAGGATGTTGCTGAACCCGCTTACAAGGGGGACCCATCCAGCTGATGTGACTATTTTTTCTTTCCCCTGGGTTGTTATTGTGTAGATTTGATTCCCTGATCCAGTTTGTGGTCTTGCATGGCAAACTGGCATGTGCTGGCACAGCTGAGAGGGAGGAACAAATGGAAACAAGATCACGGTGCCAAAAAGCTTGTGGGGGAGACTCCCAGGCGTAATCACATCGAAACCTCGGGAGTAGCAGCTGAACCAGGAACCTCCTCGGGCTTCCTGCCTCTCTGCTCTGCCCCGTTCCCCAGGGTGGTTTGGTTGATGGTGATAAATGGGAAAGTCTCTGCACCCAAGTACCTACACACACAGTTTGTTACTTTGCTCTCTTACTTTTACAGTTAACAGCACAAAGTCGTGGAGGTTGAGAGAATTTTCCATACTTTTTACATCCTCATTTTTTTCCTTATTTGTTTTCCATCCTGATACTGTATCAGCATCAGTGCAGAGCAAGACCATCCATGCTAGGTATGAGGTTGAGAGGAGCTGGGCCAAATACCCAGATGTCCACAAGGTTTAGAGCCTGGATGTCCACAATGGTTTTTTTTGTTCTTCTTGCCCCAGGTGAGCTAAGATCCCCCTTGAGGAAGCTGTATTTCTGTATAGCTTGTGTGGAACTGGGTTTTGAACCTTTTGCTGGTTCTTTTCTCAGCAGTGGGTTGCTTGTGAGTGTCCTCGCTGCAGCACAGGTATGGAGCCACTGATGTTCCTGCTCATTGCAGGGGGATTGAACTAGATGACCTCTAAAGGTCCCTTCCAAACTAAACCATTTAATGAGTCTGTGATACGCAATACTGTGGTCCAGCAGGTGACTATTTGTAACTGGTCTGAGGGAGCCCCTTTTGGAAAGTGGGGAGAGGGGACACATCCCTTCCCCTCTGCAGCCTAATTCCAGCGTGTGGCATTTCTGAGATGCATCATTTCCCCCAGCATTGTGCAGTTAACACCAACCTTTTTTAATTTGACTGAGGGCTTTTAACTGGGATGTGATATTCCTGTGCTAGCCAAATGGCTTTGATTCTGCCATGCAATGTGGTGTACATGAGTCTGGGTTAGAGGGGTTATAAACACCCATTCCCTTGCAGAAGTTGAGAGTAAATGAAACCAAAGCTCACTATTGCAGTTCTTATTTTTCCTAATGGTCCATGTGGGTTTTGCACTTCTTACTGGATGCAAGGGATGTTGCATCAGCATGTACCTGCTATGTCCTTTGCTAGCCCACAGCTCTCATCCTAGGTTCAAGAGGAGATGCTAACAACAGCTAGGTCCAAAAAAGGTGGTTTTATATAAATCCTGGAGACAAATCACTCTAATGGGTGGTGACTTGCAGCAAACTTGTAGCCAGAGGAGGATGGATGGTTTTGAGCAGGGGTGTTGTGACCTGAAACTTAAGCCTGTGACTGGGTCACTGCCCTTCTTTCAAGTTGTTTTCACTAAGGTGGAAGCTTTCTTGTTACGCATGGAGTTGCATCCAGGGAGGATCTGAAAAGGTCGCTTAACCCTTTGCAGTGAAAGCAGAAAGGAATGATAATACAATAAATCCAGATCAAGCAAACCATCCCCCCAAAAGACCTTGAAAGGCTGAAAAATACCCCACAAGGAGAATGCTGGGTTTGTATTGTTCAGCAAACAGCCTGAATTTGGGTTGGGGTTGCATCAAAGCTTTATACTGAAATTCAGTGCCATTTGGGAGGTAGCGCAGGTAACAGCACTTTTTTCTTCTCCTCTCTCCTCCCTTCATCTTTGCTTTAATGTGTTTGACCGAATTACAGCGCAAATCTTTGGCTGTATAAATACCAAGCGGGGAAAAAAAAAGCGCAGCAGAAACCACAGGCATTGTTCAGGCAGTTCTTTGATGTAGTTCACCCATGAATATAAGCTGTGAGCCTTGTGGGATGGTTTTGGGCTAAAAGGGGCTTGAGACTGGTTTGTTGGGTGCCTTACAAAAATGCTTCACAGACATTTTCCTTCCCATCCTTTCTCTCTTAACATGTGTACTTTGCAGAAGAGGTGTTTGTACTCTCCCAAGATTTTGCTGCATGAATACAGGTTGGGTTCCACAATTTGTACATACATTGAACACCTTGAAGGAGATAGGTCTGGGTTCAGGCGCTACTGGAGCCATCTACATTAGCATCTTGGCTTTCCTTGTGCTAGGTCAAGAATGATGTGTCACTTGGGGCAGATCCTGCAGGCACTGTTGGAGTCAGGAGTGGGACCACATTGGCAGGGCAGCAAGGGAAGAAAGGACAGGGTGATTTGGCAGCTGGGCTGTTTGTTTGTTTGGGAGTGTGTGGGGAGGACTAGTCCATGAAGCTTGGGAATAAATTTGGCCTGATACTTAAGTACCAGCTCCCAGGAAATTGCCATCAGAGTAATTAGCGTGCGCTGACTTATTTGTACAGTGATAACAGCAGGAAAGTATTGAAGCAGGAAAACCAAACACATTATTCATCTGAACCTTCAATCCGCAGCCTTTACCTGACAGTTCACTATTTGCAATATGCAGGTCTATTTTTAGGCTTCTGAGCAAGGCAGGCTGTTTTCTTCTTTGTTTGTTTTGCGTTTTGGTTTTTATTTTGCTGACATAAATTGGAAATGGATCTGGGCTTAGAGATAAACAAGTGCGATTTAAAAATAAACCTTTTGAGTACGAAGGAGTCTTCTATGGGAGCAATGAAGCATCAGTACAAGGCTGTCAAAACTTATGCCCTGGATACTGGAATGATACTAGATATGCAATCCCTGTTTCTACTAGAAGTACTTGGTGTGACCATGAGCATCTTCTTCAGCCCAGGTTTCCGTGCTCAGTGATGAGCACTCCTTAGCCAGCCAGGTTAGAATTGCCCTTTGAGATCTGAGCACCAAGGAGAAGGTTTAGTAACTAGGGTAATAATTATTAGTAATGAGGCTGTGGGAGAATGACATGGGGTCACAGGATTTTGTGGTCGTGAGGCATTTGAAGAGGATGTTTGGGGAAGGGCATCCTTACATGGTGTAAGTATATGGAAGAACTGGTAGGAAGCAGGAGGCGTTGGAAAACCATGGAAAAAAGTGGATGTGGAGAAATGGTCGGATTCACCTTGGAATGGGAACAATGGGGATGAAAGTATTTGCTCTGCCTTACCTTTCCATTTTCCCTTCTCCTTTTTACAGCGGTGTCACCTCCAGCCACCTGCAGCAGGGATTCCCTGCCAGGCACTCCTGCTAATTCCTTTGAAAGCTCCTCTTCTCCTTTGGTGATTAGAAGGAAATCAAAAGGGTGGGGGCAGAAGACAGGCTGTCTGCAGGGAAGGGAGCTCAGGGGCCCCAGGGTTTCTCCTGGAGAAGGGTTTTGTGGACAGCTGAGGAAATCACCAGGCAAAGCGCCTCCCAGCCAGCAGCCAGCAGCTATAGCACAGGCGCCCCTAGCCACAAATGAAATGCAGATAAATCAGAGTTAAAGTGCCTTTTTTAAATACCAAAGGCTTTTAGGTATTTCGAGCCAGCCATCAAAAAGGTGACTTACCATCTCCATATCTTGAGATCTTTGCATGGAGCCTGCATGCCTCCCTGGAAGGTGGGGCTTAGGCAAACACTAGTAATGCAGCTCAAATCAAAGGTAAGCGAGTGAAACTTGTGACCTCCCTTATGCAAGATTCAGTCTGGGTGACTCAGTGGTCCTTAGAATCTTAGGAATTGATTCCCATGCTTTGCAGCCCCAAAAATTCATTTCCATCCCTAGCTCTCCCAGCCTTTTTCAGCTATGGGCAGGTCCAGGGCTGGAGGAGGCTGGGTTTGATTGCAGTCTCCTGGTTTCTTAGGAAGCAGTAGGTTAGTTTACTCTCTTAATGCTATTGCTCTGACAATGGGTGGGGTGGCACATTTTAAGCTCTGAAGGAAGAAGAAACAGGGGTGAGGGAAGGTACTGGAAATGCACAACCATAAACCAACATCGTTGTGATGAAAACTTCATACAAACCAGCCAGGAACTGCGATTTGCTTTCTGCTTGCAGGAAGGGCTGGACCAGGGCATTTGCATCCTTAGGGCTTTTCAGCTGTCTAAGGCAAGATGCAATAAGGGACTGCATCCTGGGACATGCTTTTGAGGCTTAAGAGAACCCAGCAGATGTATAAATTCTGGAGTTGAGAAGTACAAAGGAAACCTGGAATCCTAAATATGATTAAGATCAATGGGTGTTTCAGAGTTGGGAGCTTTGTTCCTCTAGCTCAAGTGCCTCTAGTCAGGAGAGTTTTGTGTGCTTTTCACAGTCATAGACCAGCGCAGGTTGGAAGGGATCTTGAAAGTTCATCAGGTCCAACATGCTGTGGGAAGGGTAACCTAGGTGGGATTATCTAGCACCTTGTCCATCTTGAAAACTTCCAGTGATGGGGACTCCATCACTTTCCCAGGGAAGTTGTTCCANCACAGTAGAAGAGGACATATGCTTCATCAGGTCCAACATGTTGTGGGAAGGGTAACCTAGGTGGGATTATCTAGCACCTTGTCCATCTTGAAAACTTCCAGTGATGGGGACTCCATCACTTTCCCAGGGAAGTTGTTCCAGGATAGGATTATTCTCACTGTAAAAAGCTAATTTCCTGTATTTTGTTTCTGTCCCATCAGTGTAATGTTTGCTTGCTTTGGTCTGGTTCTGATTTTTCTAGTTCTTTAGCTGGAAGACGAAAGATCAGTGTGGGTTTCTTGTTGTAACAGCATCTCACTTTGCTGCTCATGGTGGGAATCTGGTGCTTTTGTTGCTCTTCAAGAAAACCCATATCTTGATAGTGATGAGGTGCAGATTGACCTGCATAAGTGGCAGGGAACTCTGGGGCTGTAAGGGCTCAACCACTGATAATTTGGCCTCTTTGTTCTTTGTACCACATTAATTTTTAGGTTTTAAGGTCATGGTGCTTGTTTAGTCTGACCTGCTGTATAACAGAGATTCCTTCTGTTAGTTTCCACTCTGGGTTCAGCAGTTGCGGATGGACCCAGATGTGCATTTTTGGGGTGGAATCCAATCTCACTCTAAGAATTGCCAGTGCTGGATCACTGGCCATACCAGTTGTGGCACTTTTCCCTCTGTTAATTACCTGCAGCATTGGAAAACGGTACCTTTGTTTCTAGTTTGTTTTCTGCCGAGCTTCAACTTTCAACCTTTGGTCTTGTTATGCCTGTGTCTGGTAGGCTGAAGAGCACTCTTTCTGACAGGTACTTACAGGTTGCGAGGTACCTTTTAACTTTCTCTTTGATTGACTTCCTTGAGCTCCTCGGTACAAGCCTGGTTTTGTTCTTGCAGCTGTCCTCTGAACTCACTCCAGTTTTTCCAGCATTTTTCTTGAAGTGTGGGTACAAGCATTAAACCTCACACTCCCATCGGCCGTGCCAACCCAAGGCCCAAAGATAACAGGGCCTCTCTGCTGGTACGTGACATCCCTCATTTGTATGGCCAAGCACTACGGACCTGCCTTGAAGCTCATGTTGGGCTAATTATGCCTCTTACCTCAGCCAGTCCTGTAGGTCTTGTGTGTTTGAAAAGTTTCCATGTAGCCATTTCTTTAATGCGCCAAACATCTCATTAGTCTTTTTGATGTATTTTTCCCTTGGTTTGTAATGCTGAAAGGAGTTTTAGTTCAACATTTCTCACTGTACCAGCCACATGTCAAGAATCCTAATATAGCTGAGAGTTCCTAGGAATTCCACAGAACTGGGGGGAAGGCAAGTGGTTCCCAACAGGGAAATAACACTGAGATGTATCTCCAGTGTTTGGTGGGACAGGATAGACTGCATGCCACTGGGCTCCAGAGTCCTGCAGGTTTTTTTGAACTCTTTAGCTCTTAATGGATTGCTTTCTCCCATGGAAATTAACCATGGAGTTGGTTAACCTGCAAGTCCTGTGCCAGCCAGACCTGTTGTTGCTGGCTGTTGAGTGCAGCACCAGACCCTTTGCTTGGGAGTCATGGGTTGAGTGCCCCCCTGGAGGATTTCGGTCAGTGTATTTCTAGATGTTAGACACACAGGGATGGCTGTATTTCCAACTGGGGTGCTTTTACTATCAGTTTTATGTTGTTTCTTATGTATGTATAATGACTCAGAGGAAACAGAGGTGTTGATCTGAATGGCAACCTGGAAAGGCTTTTGGTAATAACATCCAGATGTTTCCTTAGCACATCTGCTTAAGCCACTGTTGAAGTCAGTGCCTTCAGCAGCCCTGCATTTTGCTGCTGGCTGCTATGTGTGATGCTAATTTATGAGTGATGCAGGAATCAGGTAGTGGCTGAAGCAGGGATATCCAGCTGCTGAGGAGCTGTGGAGAGGAAGGCAGTCCAGACTGTAACCCAAATTATTCTTGCTTTTACCATTTAGATGGGTGTTTGGAGGTAGTCTAGCATGTAATCATTGTAAGTACTGTGCCCCAGGTTTGCCTGGTTACACATAACTGTCTATATGTGCTGCTGCAGCTCAGCCATGTGGATGAGAACATTGTCCATCTGAACATTGACTTCAACCAAGAACAGGACAAGTTCTGCTTGTACAGAGACCCATGTGTGAAAAGATATTCCTGCCTATCCCCTTATTTGCAGGAAGCTGTTCCACTTCCCGGTTGTATCCGTGCTTAGCACTTCAACACTGCCTTGCTAATCCCCATGCCAGGATTCTTAGCATGTGGTGTTCCTTCCAGGGAGGGTCAGCTTTGGGACAGCTCCGCTGCCTCGTGCCAGGGCTTTGGGCAGCCAGGATGCTCTGGAAGCTGTGCTTTTAATGTCACTGTGTCAGCATCGTGCCCTGCCTGGGGGAATATGGTTGGCAGCCCAAGGGTAACACTGCAATTCCAGATGCCCTGTGCCATGCAGTCTCTTTCTAGGCTGCACATTGCAAGCCCTTATTTTATGGTCACAGCCCTTCCAGTATGTCCCCAGCCCTATTGTGTGCTGAAGCTCCTCACAACACACTGCTCTTTCTCCCTCTTCCTCAATGACTTCTGCATGTCACAGAGCACATGTCTTCAGAACAGAGCAGTTTGTGTTGCTCACTGGAAAGCAATGATGTGGACACCTCATCTTAAAAGGTGCTTGACAGCCACAAAAAAAAGGAATTCATCACCCGAAATTAGGGCTAGTGTGTCATCTCCTTGCAGGGGTGGTGAAGTGATGTTGCAGGTTGTGCATGTTAAAATCAGGAAGAAGGTGGAAGCATGTGGTTGGGGTGTAACAAAGGACTTCAATGGAGAGGAGGCATTGATGTGGTAGGTGAGTTGGATGGCCCAAAGGTGAAGATCTCATCCTATTCATGTTTTTTCCCTTCCAATACATGACATACACAGCACCATGACCTGGCCAAGGATGGGCCATCAAGTATGTGTGGTTACAGGCAGGGAGCAAGCCTAGGAAAGTGCTTCGCAGGATGGAGATGGATGTGACAAATAATGTTGTATTACCCAAGAGGAGCCTACAGTGGCTCGGTATGTCTGTGTGGGACATTTAGAGAGCC
Source organism: Agapornis roseicollis (assembly GCA_002631895.1). NCBI lineage: Eukaryota > Metazoa > Chordata > Aves > Psittaciformes > Psittacidae > Agapornis > Agapornis roseicollis. The sequence goes on along the minus strand of NDXB01003237.1, from coordinate 17,513 downwards.
AGGCCCAGAAACAGCACAGCAGGTCTTGGAGCAAGAGAAGCATATAAACGCTTGACATGTCAATATAGAAAGCAGCAAGAGATGGTCAGAAAAACCCATCTCTGGAGTTGTGGATGGTATTACCACCCTCATAACTAAGGGCTTACAATTCCCATCTTTCTACTGTGTTTCTGTTTGTCACTGTACACAAAAACCTGCTAGTTTTGTCAAACTTTGAATTTAATATAGGCCTGATTTTTGAATGTATTCCTGTCTTGTCACTGGACCAGTCTTTTGCATCTGTGGATCAATGTTGCATTACTGTTAATAAACATGCAGTGTAGTCATATTACTAGTCTATAGGAAGCTTATATGAAGTTTCTAGTCTATATGAATCTGTATGAACCTAGATATACTAGTCTATATGAATAGACTATATGAATAGACATACTAATAGGAACATAGTCTATATGAATAGACATACTATCCATATGAATCTAGACATACTAGTCTATATGAATCTACATGAATCTTTAGTTGAGCTCTAAAATGGTTTTAGGATAGAATTCACATGTAGAAGTAACTGTATTGCATTGTGTATTAAAATCATTTAATTTGATTAAAGTAGCTCAGTGTTTCCTTTGTCTTCATTTGAACTGACTTGGAATTTTTCACCAATATGCCACTATGCTGAAGTTCAGTGCACCCTCAGGAGAGAGACAGCTTCAATAAAGCCTTCTTTCTGGGGAAAGTAGAGTAAAATTTTGGAGAGGGTTTGCCTCTGGCAGTACCTAAACTTTCCAGCTGCATTTGTATTTGAAATGACTCTTTGTTTCTAAAGCAAGTTACAGTGAAAAGTGTAAAAGTTAATGACACCAAAGGGAAAATTTCCAACTGTTGAAACATAGCGCTTCAGATCAAAGCTAGTTTGAATTTAACAGTCTTCAAAATGTCAAAGTTTTTATCTTCTTTTTTCCCCCCACTCATTTATAATGGGAAAACAAAGGTCGTGAAACCCTCCAAGGTGAAAGAACTG